>WEDG01002049.1:0-163062 GCA_017591395.1 Schistocephalus solidus | reverse complement strand
CAGGACACGAAGATGTCGTTGGAAGTCCATGACAGACTCACCTGCGTGTTTTCGGTGATTTTTGAGGGCGGCACGTGCAGCCCAGTGTATTGACGAACGTCTGCACTTGCGCCGCAGACGCTCGAATATCGTCGCGGGGGTGAGCGACGCTGTAAGGTTGGCAGCCCTGGCCTCCCACAAATAATAGTCGTCATACACCGTCAGCTTATCCGGCTTAGCTGGACGGCCTCCAGAATTTAAAACTCTCTCCATTGCCTGGACCAGGCTGGTTATCATGCCGTCGGACATTTTGTATCCAACCACTGCCACCAAAATGTAATGGACCCGTATTAGATACGCGACCAACCCCAAATAAATGACGCCCAAGTAAGAACAAGACAGTTGGTAAGGCGAAGTGTTTGGGGATTACTTGTAACTAGAAATTGGAATTCTATTGGGGCTTGGTCCTGAGAGGATCCTTTGGTAGGGAGTAACTGTCCTGTTGAGATCTTTGGGAGGTCCGTAGAAGAGTGGCGATGGCTGGAGGAAGCGTCAGAGAGCGGTCTTCGGTCCAAAGGGATGAGCCTCAATTCTCCTCGTTATTTTTGTCGTATTCTCCAGGCGAATTGATAGGTTTAAATAGAATAGACCAATGGGTATGTGGAAATCATACATTGTAGATTGACTGGCCAATGAGATTATCAGTACAGTTTTTATGGCCTTCCGGGCTTCATTGGTAGTTACGACGTAGTTTTCTGGTGCTAGTAATCTGAGTGCTAGTAATCTGAGCTACCAGAAAAAATTGAGAAAACATTCATTCAATCTTTACACTAATTTGTCAGGGTAAGCAGTTGGATTGCCTGCGGGGCTTGGTTCCTTTCCTCTCGATCACAGCGCTGTCTATCAAAACCGTGACATGGAGAGCTCTGCTTCGGGATTAAAGATGCCGTCTGATGAGGTTAGTTATAATTACGTTCGAGTAACATCCATAGGGTGAAGAAAAAATTGTAGTGTTTGGCCTAGATGATACAGAGGAAAATTGGTATATGCAGACTTACAACCCCGACTGCGAAAACGGTGAAATTTTGGGACAAATGAAACGAGGTTTTCGAACAGCCTTTGTGGCTCTCAAGGGTAGGAATTAGGGTTTGGGCATTTTATAAAAAAACATTTACGGATAAGAAACCCAAATACATGTGCTTCCTTGCAAAATGTAGTGGATTAAATTGAATTAAATTATTTTAAAAACACAGGCCGCATTTTATCGTAGATAACAGTGTTCTTAACCTATTTTTGGCTTATAATACAGAGAGCGTGTTCGCAATTGGAGGAAGAGTCAAAGGGGAATTCTGCACAACGCACGTGGAGGAGTTCAACTTCAAAGAGCGTCACTGGAAGCCAAGAGCAGCGCTTTTAGCTGGACGCGACAATCACGCGGCTGTTGCCCTCAAGATTGCTGAACAGGATGCTATCCTGGTTTGTGGCGGATGGAATAAAAAGGACGAGGAACTGCGTTCCTGTGAATTATTCTTGCCTCAGGAGAACAGGTATGTAGGCCGAGATCCAATCATCACGGTCTCGTTTCTTATTCCGTTTCGGAATGAAGCGAATAGATTTTTGTTATCGCTACGTCTACGTCAGAGGCTTTACTAAACCCTTGCTCACCAATAAACGGAGAAAACACCCTTTTTATGCGGATTTCAGTATAGCTGTGGGGATTGCAGCTACGGCCTACCAACCCGAGATGCCATGGCTCATTTCAAGCTCGCAGAATTATAGTCTATCAACACAAATGCAGGCTGACTGACTGTTACTTCCACCTTCATTAGCTGTGTATGGTGTCAGCTCGAATGAACACAGGAGTCTTGTTTCTTAAATACCTCTTTGTTGAATTGCCTGTTCCTACGTGCCAGCTGAGATTGAGTATCCGTATTGTATTTATTGAAGCGTAGAAATTTTGTATTATCCCTGCAGGTGGCACAGGCTTCCGGAGATGCGAGAGAGAAGAGAGTGTCCTGCCGCAGCTGCCTTGCCTGACGGTCGTGCATTTGTCCTCGGTGGACATGATGGAGTGGTCAGTATTGCGTCAGTGGAGTACTGTCATCTTCGTCCAGACTGGCAGGAGACGGCTGCACAGAACGCCAAGTTCTGGAAACCTGTCGCCTCTATGCTTACTCCACGGTCCTATTTTGGGTGCAGTGGAATTCAAGGGAAAGATAATTGTCGTCGGTGGGTCCGATGACCACCAAAGATTGAAAAGTGTTGAAATGTTCACACCACCGACTGACGATCAGGGCCTAGGACAGTGGACCAGGATCGCTGACATGCATATTCCGAGATGTCCACTTTCGCTTGTAGTTTATAAAAACAAATTAATCCCCATAAGTATGTTGAAGCAGAATTTGAGATTTAAAATTAACATGATTTCATGATTTCTACATCGCGCTCACAGGCAGTGTTATCACCAGCGCACACGGCCTAATTGAGCAAAGTGCAGATTTTACTGAAGACCTAGTTTTCTGCTTATCAACATGTTCGTTGCTACATCGAAGCTCGAGAATTCAACATTCCTGCCATGTGAGATTGCCCACGATCCCACAGGTTGCATCCAAACGAGGAGTAATTTTATGCTACAACGGCCGGTACCCAAGCTCTGTAGGAATAAAAGGTCTGATACACAGCCCTGAGCTCTTATGAAATGTTAAGCGAAATTCTGAAAAGCGTGTTTGATTAGAAAATATTAATTAGATGTGAAAGTATTGCTTTAGGCAAATTACATCAAGTGAGCTCGTAGCCACAGCCAAATGTGCATTTTAATTTAGGAAAAGAGTCCAGTTGACGCAAGTATCCCTTTCGTTATAACTAGGTCTAAATTTATCTGTTGTTCCGTCTGTTGTTCACATAATACCTCTGTCGTTGCCTTTCTGTTCAAACTATTTTACAGAAATGTCTAACCTAGATATTTTTGCGCGTCAATGCATGAGTCGACAGGAGTTTACAGTAAAATGCAAGTATCTAGATTGTTCCGATCAGGTTCCGAAATAAAAAGACTTGCGAACACTTCCGTCTACGATCAACGTTCCTGACCTCGTTGAAGGAAACCTGAGTAAGCACCAAGTCCAGGTGGCGCACAAACCGATGACTACTGCGAAACCAGCTTGTGCACCCTAAATATAGAGTTGGCTATGTTTATAACAAAGAAGCCGTTTGCAAGATTCAATTTGGCAGTTTGCAGTGCAGTGCATTGTGGTAAAACAGAAAAGCCAGCCTCCACATGCATACACGAACACCAGCTGACAGTACAGAAACAAAACTACTTGTCTCAAATTGCCATGCATATACGAAAAACCGGGCAAAACTCTGCGGTGTTGTTTTCTACCCATCTAAGATATGCAGAGCATTTGTGGAGGCCATACACTCCGAGGACTCGTGCATTCACCGACACATCGAATTGAACGGTGTGTATAACAATCTTAAAGAAAGATGCAAAAGGCAAATCCTGAAGAAATGTCAGCCCACAGTGGCGACTATTGGTAGGATACTAATTAATATCGATTTTTTGAGCACGGATAGAGGTTTTACCTGTTTCGCACATTTATTTCATGTCTGATGGCGTCCCGGGGAAACAGCGTCGAAAATTGGCATACCTACATTTGGGGTGGTCTGTGGGCTATCAGCAAAGATGCGATACGTTGTCGGACGGAGTGTTCCTCGTCCTCGGTTGTTTCAGTTCTCACAAGCATGGATTCCAGGGCTGCAATAAAGTGGACAGCGTCGGCATCGGGGGTGTTTAAACAAGCTTCATGCCGCAGCACACAACTACGGGTGCACAGTTAGTTGCTTGGATGAGAGGTTGTGGACCAACTTCGAGCTTCCTGTGTCGGATGCCTGTAATGTATTCCGTTTTCGTTCCAAAATTACTCACTTCTTGGCTTGTCTGTGCTGCGCTAGTGCCAAAACTGTTCCTGTAACTACACAGGACAGACTGGATGTATGCTTGGTTCGCGCATACACGAGCATAAGCTTACTGTGAGATGAGGTGACAGTTTATCGCAAGTGGATATCCACACCACAGAAACGGGTCACAAGTTTAACTTCACAGCCACGAAGATAATCACCCACACCAGAGGCAAGAATTGATTGAAGCCTGGGCCTCCAATGAGAATTCATTCAATCGATTTATCGATCTGGCGCCGTAATATAGGGCCCTGCGTAGTCATCTCCGGACTGGCGCCACTGGTGTCTGATTGGCCCCCGCCCTCCCGATAAATGTTACCCATTTATGTTGCTGTTTTATCTCTGACGATGGACTCCAGTAAGAGTTCGAAAGCTCTAGACGAATAAACCCATAATTCCGGTGAAACGCATAACGCTTTGTCTTCACTTATAAAACCAACTGTCTCACAGTGTCTACTGATAATATTGTAATGCACTTTCACCGTTTCCAAACTTTTACATTTATAGACATATTATTTTAAAACCATTGATGTGTTAATACAGTCTTCCTACATTTAGAACTTGGTGAATTTTCACACGTGTATATGGAAGAATTGGGACCAGAGGAGACTACAAATGGCCAAGATGCGGATGACTTGTCTACGTGGAAATGGACTCACAAGTGTCGTTTAACTGGAATTTATTACCCTGTGGGAGCCATATGCGTCAAATTTTAGTGCATTTTTAACGCAGTAAAATTTAAAATATTGGACACAATTTTTACATTTCCGTACTGTAAACTAGCAAGTTTTATAAACGTCCTGCTTTTCCCAACAGAGTAAATAATCTGACAATTACGGTGTGGTTTTTGATCAAAACCACTAGGAACAAACGGCCTTTTTGAAGCAACATCTAATCAGAGGCAATTTCAAAGGTGCTTTTTAACTGAAGCGATGAAGTTGTAGAATTTATATCTGGAGTATGACTCATGTAGTCAGTAACATGTGTAGATCACATGACAGCATACCTATGGACGTTCTCTCAATTGAAAATAAAGTCAGGGGATATTCCTAAACAGGGCTACTTTTCACATATAGAGTTAGATGTCCTAACCAGTTGTTGTGAGAGTTCTGTATGTCAATTTTGTGAGTTCAGACCTGTCTTGTGGGCAGTGCCTGCCGTCATCCTCAGGCCCACAAAACTGCAAGTGCTGCCATGACTCCAGGTTGCGCATAGCATTTCGAGGCAAATGTCCGTTCATCAACCTACATTTGCATAAACCCTTTGAGAGGTAATTATAACAGTTCATTGAGGGATTTGACAACTGCCCGCATTAGAATTTACCGACAATTTAAGCCTTTACGCGGTTAGATGCATCCTGATTGCCTTCGAGCCCTCATAAGGCCAGTGCCATGTGTCGCTCCGTCCCAGCAGCGAATTGACCTGGCGTGAGCCGGAGAGAAAGGTTACACGATTAAGCCGCTGAGCCAGCGATCGCGTCAACGCTCTGCCACAGTACCCTCAGCTATATCGAATGTGGCGTGTAGCGACGCGGAAAGACCTTGCCTAAAACAAGAATGCACGTGATTGAGTGTCCTGTGGATGGAGTGTTGAAGTTAGATGAAAACGTTGTGGGCCAGGCTGCGGGTATGGTTGAAGAGGAAGGTTAGGGGAAGGGGGCCTAGAGGGTAGGGAGGTGCAGGAACAGGGCTCCGAAGGAGTGTCATAGACAGCAGCTTTTGGGCTGCCTACGCTCACGCCATCCCACCGAGTTCCGCGCTGGATGCGGATCGTCTTCGTTCCTAGGGATACAATCCGGAAGGGACTGTTGTAGGGTGGTTCCGGTTGTCGGCGTATGTGACCACGTCGGAGAGTGACTGCGAATCACTTTTGGTTGCAAAAGCTTTTGCCACGGAAAAGACTCTTAGTAGGATAAGAAGAAAGCAACAGAAAAAGTGCGTGCAGGCACTGGTGGTGAGCCAAGCAGACGAGGTAAACCTACCCCTCAGTGCGCACAATGAGCTGTTTTGTACGTCATGACTAAGGAAGCTGTGTCTCTATGCCAATCAATAGGAGTGCAGGGTCTGGCAAAGGACTAAACGAGTTGAAATTGGGAGTAGAACTGATGTGTACAAGGTTGTGCAATTGTAGTGCATTGCATTTGGCAAGGAGGAGGAGAGCGATGCGAGGAAGTTAAAGGACAACACGCTAGCAAGGAGGAAGAGCAAGCTGGAGATTTTTGGTAGCGCATTCCCGTAGGGCTCGGAGGAGACTAACGCAAGGCTGCCAAACTTTCTTTCACTTTTTCCGCGCTTTCGCACTGCGTGTCCCAGGAGTGTGTAGTTAGTGTTGGCAGCTACCTCGTATCTTGGGCCCAGCAGGCACCACTGTAAGCTCAACCGACACATTGACATCGCCCTTGCTTCGTGGCTTGGCGCCATTACTGCCACTGAGAACAGAACAAGATGTTGCCCTGCGCAATTCTCCATGGCCGCCAGCCTAAACCAAGCCACCATAGCCACGGGGTCAATAGTTGCACTGGCGACCAGCAGCCGAAAGCTTAAAAATTCCAATTCTAACCAACGGAATCTGGTGAACTGAAGGGAATTGAGTAGGGTATACACTCGAGCACTATTTTCCAAAACCATCTGTTTTACGGGAATTATGGTAAACTGGTAAAAATAGACGCAACGCTTTGATTTAAGTGTCCACGTGTACGTAAGAAAGATTAGTCTGGCTCACTATATTCGGCAGTACGTCAGTCACTGAACTGCGCTGAAAGGTCGGGAGACGGTGTGCCTAGGGTGGCACCTACCTCGTGTCAAATTAATGCTCGAACCTACTATCAGATAGGGAAACAGTATGAATCCGAAAAGACAGGTCCGTAAATCTCCTGTTGCCGTGATTGATATCACTTTAGCTCCGTGATCCTTGTATGGTACGTTATATGTATCTGCATTACATACGAATGAACTCGCAGGTTTTGAATAAAACATGATTCCTACCCTTGAGAGCCACGAAGGCTGTTCGAAAACTATCTTTCCTTTGTCTCAAAATTTTACTGTCATCGCAGTTGGGGTTATAAGTGCGCGTATACTACCTTTGCCCTTGGTCATCTTCGCTCACCATGATATTTATATCTTCAGCCCAGGGACGTTTCTGAAACCTAGATATATGTAACCTCATAAAACGGCATCTTGCACCTGGACGACTATTGCATTCGCTAAGATTAACCGAAACTTTCTCCTTCACCACAATTTTATCTTCAGACTAGTGATGTGAGTGAAATGTAAATATAAGTAACCTCATTAGAAGGCATCTTTAATCCCGAAGAAGAACTCCATACGTTCCAATTTTGTAGATAGCCGTTAAAGTCACGTGCACACTTTGAAGTACTGATGAGCTGTTAGCAAATTCAAAATTGAATGACTGGGGCATTCATCTAGTGTCTTCAAAATACCGCATGCCATGGATTTCCTGTAGTTCTTGAAATCAAATCGAAGTTAATGCCTTTCTAAGCATTATAATTTTCGGTACAGATAAGATTCGTTTGCCTGCGCTCTCACTACTATATACTTGACTTAATATTTCATTTAGGTAGTATATAATGCTGCTCGCTGATTAAGGCTCACCGATCGATAACGGCTACGGCCTTCCAACCAGTGATGACGTGGCACTTTTCAACTTAAGCTCGCAGAACACTATCAACACTAATGCAGGCTGACTGACTTTAACTTCCGCCTTCATTTTCTGCAATGTAAGCAGCACTCATTAGCTGTGCATGGTGTCAGGTCGAATGAACACAGGAGTCTTGTTTCTTAAAGAATTAATCATGGAATCGTCTGGTCCATATTGTCTTCATTAAAGCGTAGAAATTTTGTATTATCCCTGCAGGTGGCACAGGCTTCCGGAGATGCGAGAGAGAAGAGAGTGTCCTGCCGCAGCTGCCTTGCCTGAAGGTCGTACATTTGTCCTCGGTGGACACGATGGAGTGGTCAGTATTGCGTCAGTGGAGCACTGTCATCTTCGTCCAGACTGACAGGAGACGGCTGCACAGAACGCCAAGTTCTGGAAACCTGTCGCCTCTATGCTTACTCCATGGTCCTTTTTGGGTGCAGTGGAATTCAAGGGAAAGATAATTGTCGTCGGTGGGTCCGATGACCACCAAAGATTGAAAAGTGTTGAAATGTTCACACCACCGACTGACGATCAGGGCCTAGGACAGTGGACCAGGATCGCTGACATGCATATTCCGAGATGTCCACTCTCGCTTGTAGTTTATAAAAACAAATTAATCCCCATAAGTATGTTGAAGCAGAATTTGAGATTTAAAATTAACATGATTTCATGATTTCTACATCGCGCTCACAGGCAGTGTTATCACCAGCGCACACGGCCTAATTGAGCAAAGTGCAGATTTTACTGAAGACCTAGTTTTCTGCTTTTTAACTAAAGCGATAGGGCTGAGGGAGAGAGAGAGAGAGGAATTCACTTCATTTTAATTGCATCATTCAAAATTTTCTGTAAAAAGTAGCTCCATTCACAGGAAAAATAAGATAAATTAAGAGAATCAAAAGGCAAAAGCTGGACATCTAGAGGGGAGAAAATTCAAATTTAAGTTTCTGTATTTCTGTCTCATTACAGATAAGGTAGCGTGCTATAAACCTTAGTATAGAACGATGATATGCCAATGTACGGCAAAAGATATTTCGGAAGCTTTGGCGTATGGAACGGGAAGCCTTCACGGCAATTTGTTAAGAGTGGAGGGGATGGAAAATATCGTCAAGAATTTGATAAGGGAATTGTTTAACTGTTGTGAAGTGTCGTTACAGTACTGTACCCATTCAAAAAATATAAGAAACACCGGCAGCAGCAGCAGAGATCATTCGGAGGATGCGTGTTTGATTAGGAAATATTAATAAGATGTGAAAGTATTGCTCCGCGCAAATTATGGCAAGGAGAACAATAAAGGAAGAGGGGAAGAATAAATGCATCTATAAATCGCCAGATAAGGGATGAAGGTATGTGATAGGAACTTAAAGGATATGATAAAAGCATTTAAGAATTTTATTAAAAGAAGTATCAATATGTAGGGAGAATGACGGATAGGATGTCAGAGTAACGCCAAGGTACAGGAAAGAGGACAACTCGTTGGGGAGGGCATCCAGCGGGAGGGTTGCAGTCGAAAAACACACTGAAAAGTTTTAGATTGTTCATAGGAAGACACAGGAGGATGTTTTGTTAAGGGGAAGAAGGCGCGGGATTGTATTGAAGGCAGATGAGAAATCAAGAAATGCGCACGCGTACGTACGGCAGCCTTTAGGTAAGTCTCTTAGAGCAGAATGTAGCAGAAGAGAAAGTGCATATAGGGTACTGCGCTTGGCCTTATATGCAAATGGTGGTCAATCGGAAAGTTGGAGGAGAATGGTATGATTGTATCTAAGGCGACTCGTTCTGTAAGCTTCAGTAAAGCGGAAGAGCAAAAAATCGGACGCAAATGATTTAGGGTTAGTATAAGGGGATGGTTTAGGGATAGGAGTAATTCTTACTGTACACCAAACGTCAGGAATCACAGACTCCATGAAGGACATGTGGCAAAGGTGTCAGCACAGAGGCTATCTGTGAGCAACAAAACTTGAGCACAAATGGCGAGACACTATCTGGTCCGATAGCTGTTGAACTACGGACCTTTTAGACTTTTTCGTACTGTTTTAACTGAAACAAGAAAAAAGACACTTTGCAGTAGTGAGGTGTTGTTTCTGGGTGGATTAGAACCAGTGGGAGCATGGATAAAATGTACATTTAGAGAGTCTAAGTCGTCATTGACATGTGCAACTTTACCGCATGGGCCAATCTGTCCCGTCTAACCATTACAGTATATAGAAGACAGCAGATATGGAAAATTTCATTTAAAATTGTCGTAATGTTGTTGGAGCACGAGTAGACATTAGATTGTGGAAGGAAATCGGGATGGTGTAGGATATGCAAGGCTGGAGCAAGTTAATGTTTTGTGAGGACGTGCTTCGAAGCATAATTTTACTTTCGAGTTGGATAACAGCTCACGTGTAGAAGTGAAATACATTTTTGGAATATCTCATAACACAGAATGGTCAGGACCTGACAAGGGGGCTCAATGTTTAATAAGGAAAACATGGGTTGATTTTTCAAAACGTGATCCAGAGGGGCAACCGCGCGAGTATTGAAGGATACTAGATAATTAAAGCCTAACAGTCTAAGAGGACGTAGCTTCACACGATCAAAATCCCCACATAATAGAATAATATATTCAAAAGAAAAAAAAGGCAAGTTTTTTTGAAAGAAATTCGAAAAATCGGGGTAGGGCACGTGCAAAGGTATTGGGGAAATATAAATACTAACGAATATAATGCCTTTAAAATGATCGAAATTACGTGGTATGCATATTACAGTGAGGAAATCCATCAAGTCGGCAGAGTATGAGAACAGGGACTTACAATTAAGACACCAATTCTGGTTGATGAACATAGCCTCCCCAATGCCTCTGCTGCATGATGAAGATTTTCCATCAGTGAGTGGAGAGTAAAATAAATGGTGGTTCAAATTCAAAAGCCACCAATGCAACAGTTGCCGAATTTAGATCTGGACTATGATCCATGTCGTCATGAAAATGCTTGGATCGCATGACAGCATACAGATGGAAGTTCTCTCAACTGAAAACAAAGTCAGGGAATATTCCTTAGCAGGGCTACTTTTCACATATAGAGTCAGATGTCCTCGCCCGTTGTTGTGGGAGTTCTGTGTGTCAATTTGTGAGTTCAGACCTGTCTTGTGGGCAGTGCCTGCCGTCATCCTCAGGCCCACAAAACTGCAAGTGCTGCCATGACTCCAGGTTGCGCATAGCATTTCGAGGCAAATGTCCGTTCATCAACCTACATTTGCATAAACCCTTTGAGAGGTAATTATAACAGTTCATTGAGGGATTTGACAACTGCCCGCATTAGAATTTACCGACAATTTAAGCCTTTACGCGGTTAGATGCATCCTGATTGCCTTCGAGCCCTCATAAGGCCAGTGCCATGTGTCGCTCCGTCCCAGCAGCGAATTGACCTGGCGTGAGCCGGAGAGAAAGGTTACACGATTAAGCCGCTGAGCCAGCGATCGCGTCAACGCTCTGCCACAGTACCCTCAGCTATATCGAATGTGGCGTGTAGCGACGCGGAAAGACCTTGCCTAAACAAGAATGCACGTGATTGAGTGTCCTGTGGATGGAGTGTTCGAGTTAGATGAAAAAGTTGTGGGCGAGGCTGCGGGTATGGTTGAAGAGGAAGTTTAGGGGAAGGGGGCCTAGAGGGTAGGGAGGTGCAGGAACAGGGCTCCGAAGGAGTGTCATAGACAGCAGCTTTTGGGCTGCCTACGCTCACGCCATCCCACCGAGTTCCGCGCTGGATGCGGATCGTCTTCGTTCCTAGGGATACAATCCGGAAGGGACTGTTGTAGGGTGGTTCCGGTTGTTGGCGTATGTGACCACGTCGGAGAGTGACTGCGAATCACTCTTGGTTGCAAAAGCTTATGCCACGGAAAAGACTCTTAGTAGGATAAGAAGAAAGCAACAGAAAAAGTGCGTGCAGGCACTGGTGGTGAGCCAAGCAGACGAGGTAAACCTACCCCTCAGTGCGCACAATGAGCTGTTTTGTACGTCATGACTGAGGAAGCTGTGTGTCTTTGCAAATCGATAGGAGTGCAGGGTCTGGCAAAGGACTAAATGGGTAGAAATTGGGAGTAGAACTGATGTGTACAAGGTTGTGCAATTGTAGTGCATTGCATTTGGCAAGGAGGAGGAGAGCGATGCGAGGAAGTTAAAGGACAACACGCTAGCAAGGAGGAAGAGCAAGCTGGAGATTTTTGGTAGCGCATTCCCGTAGGGCTCGGAGGAGACTAACGCAAGGCTGCCAAACTTTCTTTCACTTTTTCCGCGCTTTCGCACTGCGTGTCCCAGGAGTGTGTAGTTAGTGTTGGCAGCTACCTCGTATCTTGGGCCCAGCAGGCACCACTGTAAGCTCAACCGACACATTGACATCGCCCTTGTTTTGTGGTTTGGCGCCATTACTGCCACTGAGAACAGAACAAGATGTTGCCCTGCGCAATTCTCCATGGCCGCCAGCCTTAACCAAGCCACCATAGCCACGGGGTCAATAGTTGCACTGGCGACCAGCAGCCGAAAGCGTAAAAGTGCCAATTCAAAACGACGGAATCTGGTGAACTGAAGGGAATTGTGTAGGGTATACACTCGAGCACTTTTTTCCAAAACCATCTGTTTTACGGGAATTATGGTAAACTGGTAAAAATAGACGCAACGCTTTGATTTAAGTGTCCACGTGTACGTAAGAAAGATTAGTCTGGCTCACTATATTCGGCAGTACGTCAGTCACTGAACTGCGCTGAAAGGTCGGGAGACGGTGTGCCTAGGGTGGCACCTACCTCGTGTCAAATTAATGCTCGAACCTACTATCAGATAGGGAAACAGTATGAATCCGAAAGACAGGTCCGTAAATCTCCTGTTGCCGTGATTGATATCACTTTAGCTCCGTGATCCTTGTATGGTACGTTATATGTATCTGCATTACATACGAATGAACTCGCAGTTTTTGAATAAAACATGATTCCTACCCTTGAGAGCCACGAAGGCTTTTCGAAAACTTTCTTTCCTTTGTCTCAAATTTTACTGTCATCGCAGTTGGGGTTATAAGTGCGCGTATACTACCTTTGCCCTTGGTCATCTTCGCTCACCATGATATTTATATCTTCAGCCCAGGGACGTTTCTGAAACCTAGATATATGTAACCTCATAAAACGGCATCTTTAATGCCGAAAAATACTCTCCAAGCCAATTTTGTAGACAGCCGATGATCCTGGACCAATGGATTTGCCAGCGCGGGTAATTCAACTTCTATCTGTGACAAATGAGTTACATCGATTATTGTGAAACATTGAGCTGCCATCACGTAGGTTTCATGGTGGCCTTTGGTTGGGTAAGTAGGAGATTATGGGAAACTCGCCAATGAAAAGGAAATTGACTGCGTGTGCAGTCATTTTTTGCATTAGCCGTTAGATCTTGGGGCTGAAGTCAGATACACACGCGGAAGTGCTGATGACTGATGGCCTGTTAACCAATCAAAGTTGAATGACTGTGGCAGACATCTCAGGTCTTCAAACTATGGCATGCCATAGATATTCTGTTGTTCCTGAAATAAATGTGGAGTTTTGACTTTTACGAATTTAGCGCAAAGCCAGCCGTAGGCTATGCGGTTCCTATTCTGATGCCCTGTTTAGCGAATGGATCATAGCCAAGTCATCTATGCTGCAAATATACTGTTCCATCTTGGGAAAAGACATAATAAAATATATTGGTCATGGTTTTTATTGCGCAAAATTAGTTAGTTCGAGCAAATACTTTTAGCAGCTTTCTAACAACACCAAAAGAATGGCAAAATACTACTACAAATGTCAACTGTGAGCATATGCTTCACAAGCAAGTTCACCTTTGATGACATACTAGAATTTAAATGCTAAATTTCAATGCAACGTCAGGTCGGGCTAAACATTATTCGTTAATTGAAACGCAATTTTATCCCTAGGGTGCCTTTTCTTTGAGTAAAAGATTTAAAAAGATGTGTGTTGCTATCAGATGTGTACATGAAAGTATATTTATGTGCGTTTTTTAATAAAATAGGTCTGTTTATATACGAGCAACGAACATATATCAAAAAATGTATGTGGTAAAGTAATTATTCCATTTAATGTGTGGGAATATTCTAGGTCGTATTTTTAGAGAATGAACAGGAACTGATTTTTTAAATTAGTTCGATGGATTTTCCCCTTGATTCCATGGTACTTTGAAAATTCGCGGAAACGTTTCTATTATTATAATTATTATTTCTATTATTGCTAGTTTCTGGGAAGCTTCAGGGCTAATATAACTTGTTGTGAAACATTATATTTCTTCTACTTCGCCATCGAGTTTACCGGAATGGAAGTCAATACACGTTGCTGTTGGATTGAAATTAAGGATCTACCGAACACTTTTAACTTATCTGGTCCCAATTTATTTAAAGCGTAAAGTACTAGGGAGGGTAAATTTCATTTTATAGTTCACTCAATTTCGGTTGATAATAACCTGGAAGAAAATTCCCCTTCTGATATAACAAACCATCTCAACTTATATTCAAATCTGATGGACATCGAGTGAACTGCTTACAAAGTGACTTAAACTGCAACTAGAGATGGTGGCAGCACTCAAGGTGGAAAACACTTGGTCTTCATCGTGTCTTGCGCAAATGCAAATTCTGGGGTCCAAAGATGACATGTAAGGCGTGCCCTCCTCCCTATCCTAGGCATTAGTACGCTGTCCGAACTGGTCAGCCATCTGGTGTTGGTATCGAACGCGTTTCCTGGAGCCAATCTGTCCTTGTCGTGCTTCAACACATCACCAAACTGCATTTTGGCAAACCACCCGAAGTCAGTGTGACAAATAACGTACGCTGGCACGCAGAGTGACCACTTTCCAAATTCGTCCTGTAGGCAAGCCAGAACTTCTAACGGCATAGAGGTTTTAATGAACCGGTAACTTCTAATGCGGGAAGCTGTCAAATCCCTTAATAAACTGTTGCAATTACCTCTCAAAGGGTTTGTGCAAACGTATGTTGACAAGGCTGAGGAACAGTTGCCTCGGAATGCTATTTGCAGCCAGGAGTCATGGCAGCACCTGCAGTTTTGTGGGCATGAGGATGACGGCAGGCGCCGCCCACAAGACAGTTCTGAACTCACGAAATTGACACGCTGAACTCCCACAACAACGGGCGAGGACATCTGCCTTTATATGTGATAATTGGAACGACACGTCAAATTCTTGACGATCTTGTCCATCCGCATGCGCCGAAACTTCCGACATATCTTTTGCCGTACGTCGGCATACCAGCGTACTGTACTAACGTTTCATGCAAGCTATCTTAGGTTTAAAGAGACAGAAACTGAAATTGGAATTTTCTCCCCATTAGATGCCCAGCTTTCGCCTTTTGATTCTCTTAATATATATCTTATTGTCTCTGTGAATAAAGCCAATGTTTTACTGAAATTTGAATGAAACGTTCAAAATGAAGTGAATTTCTCTATCTCTCTCTCCCTCAGTAATATTGCTTCAGTTAAATAGCCCATGTGTAATTGCCTCAGATTAGGTGTTGCTTCGAGGTCGTTTGCCCCTAGTGGTTTTGATCAAGAACCACACCGTAATTGCATCAATATTGACTCTGTGAGGGAGAGCAGACCGTTAATAAAACTTGCGTGTTTACAGTACGGAAATGTAAACAATATGATCAATATTTTACATTTACTGCGTCAAAATGTACTAAAATTTGATACATATCGCTCCTAAAATGGTATTATATCCAATTAAAGGACACTTGTCAGTCCATGTCCAAGGGATAAGTCATCCGCATCTTGGCCATTTGTAGTCTCCTCTGGTCCCAATTCCTCCAAAGGATCGTATTCAGAAGGATTATGTTCTAAATGCAGGAAGGATTTTAGGTACTCCTTAATGGTTTTAAAATAATATGTCTAGAAATGTAAAAGTTTGGAAACGGGGAAGTGCATTTCAACATCATCAGTAGACTCTGTAAGACAATTGGTCTTACCTGTGTTTCAACACTTCACCAAGCATACTACCCCATCTTTTGTTGATTATTCTGTGAATAACGAGGGGATACTTGACTTCGGAAAGGATTTTAAAAAATTATTCGCCTTAACTCGTCGAAGCAGACCACACTTTTCAAAATAAATACAGTTGACATTGTATGCACACAACTGTACCTTCGCATACCTTCCATATTCGTTGAATCTGCTGACGCTCTCGGATCACGACTGTCTAGGTCACCCGGTCAGCCAACATGCAGGTGATCCTGTTTTAAAAACATTTAGTAGTATGTGGCCAGGAGCATTTGCCCCACCGAAGCAGAACCATGAACTGCAGACACTGACTCTCCCATTCGTTTACATCGACTAGGCAGAGCCACGATAGGACACAGCCATGTCTTCCATCTGTGTGCTGAGCGGAGTGCTGCACACCCTTTGCATACATTTATATGCAAAGATTCAAGGTTCAGATATGTTATCGCGTTCAACATCTCCCGAAGAAAACGAAAGAGCAAAACAGAGGGCGATTCCATGGATCAACTTATCACTTGGGTGGTGGGGGGTAACGAGACGAAGACTAGCTGCTCGAGCCTCGGCAAAACTGTTTTGGCAATTTTTCCAGACACAGGCGAGCCCATCGGTGTCCCCTTCCATTTCTCTTTGACCTGGTCATTAAATGTGAAGAAGTCTTTAAGAGGTCAATGCTATGCGTTCGTTTGAGCTGTTGGTCGATCTCGTTATATTTTCCTGGAGAAAGCCGCTGATACTGTTGACAGTCAGTAGAGTTGGGATAGAGCTGCACAAAGAGATCACGTCAAAGGGTAATACGAGGCATGTGGTAAGTCTGACTAACTCAAGACAACCAGTAGGTGCTTTCCGAAATTTCAGTTCTTGTTCAATTCGGTCCATGAACTAACACTCTCTTTTTCCTCTTCGTCTTCCTTGAGAGATGGAGGACGCGATCAATTTTTCTTGTCCTCACCTCTTTACGCACAAATATGAATTGGAAAATGTCCATCCCAGTAACTATAATTCCAAAGAAATAAGTTCTTTGGAAAAGGATAACAAATTTAGGTATGCTAATTTTTTACTCTGTTACCCCGGGACGCCTTCAGACAGGAAATAAATGTGCGAAACAGGTAAAGTCTATGCGTGCCCAAAAAATCGATATTACTTAGTATACTACCAATAGTCGTCACTTTGTGCTGAAATTTCGTCGGGATTTGCCTATTCATCTTTCTTTGAGATTGTTGTACACAGCGATCACTTCGATGTGTCGATGAATGCATGAGTCATCGGAGAAAAGTAGTATTCTTTATGTTCTTGTACGCGTTTAAAGGCTGCTTTACCCGTTTTACTCCAAATGCACTGCACTGCAACTGCCCCATTGAATCTTGTAAACAGCTTCTTGGTTATAAACTCAGCCAACCCTATCTTTAGGGTGTACAAGCTGATTTCGCAGTGTAGTCATCGGTTTGTGAGCCACATGGATTTGGTGCTTACTTAGGTATCTTTCAACGAGGTCGGAGACGTTCATCATAAACGGAAGTGTTCGCCAGTGTTTTTATATGGGAACCTGACTGAACAATCTAGGTCCTTACCTTTTATTTTGAACTCCTGTCGTCTCGTGCATTGACGCACAAAAAACTCTGCAAACTGAAAATCAGTTTGAACAGAAGGCAACGACAGAGGTAGGAAGTAAACAACAGATGGAAAAGCAGATAAATTTAGACCTAGTAATAAGGAAAGTAATACTTGCGTCAACTGGACGCTTTTACTGAATAAAACGCATATTTGGCTGTGGCAACGAGCTCACTTGACATAATTTGCCCAAAGCAGTACTTTCACATCTAGTTAATATTTCCTTATCAAACACGTTTTTCAGAATTTCATTTAGCATTTCATAAGAGCTCAGGGCTGGGTATCAGACCATTTATTCCTACAAAACTGGCTTACCGGCCGTTGTTGTGTAAAATTTCTCCTCATTTGGCTGTGACCCGCAGAATTGTGGGCAATCTCAGACGGCAGGAATGCTAAATTCCGGAGCTTCCAGGTAAACGTTTAAACTTTGCCTCATGGTTAAAATTTTGAGCAGCAAGAAAACCTATTTCAATCGAGTCTTTGCACTGAATCAAGCAGTCCACAGACATTAATTGAGTCAATTTATTGAATCAATTAATTGAATCCTCCGTCCACTAGCCTTCGATACCCTCATTGTTTGACCAGGACAATTTTCCAAATCGAGCACCCTGCCGGAAATCTTGGCTTGGCCTAAACCTACCAGTCCAATCCAGTCTCTAACTGTTTGTCAGGGTTTCTGAGGAGTATCTACAAAAAGGCTGAGTCGTTCATTGTCCATATTCTGTTTACCTGATTGTGAAATTTATATCGAGTAACTCGTTATAACGAATACTTTAAACAACTTCCACTAGCAGACGTAGTTAAGAACGTTCCAAGGGCTTTCACTAATTTGCAAAAAAAGGTGGAGAAGATAATTTATATACTGTTCGTGTAAAAGCTGTTTGTAGTGTAACTTACACCTAGCCACTCCTTAATTCGTAAGACACCCGCGACCACCAGTGCTATGGCCACGGTCGCTAACCCTCGACCACCTCATCACAGAGGCGGGCACTCTCTCAAATTAATATTCACAATATTGTCGGCACTGCCATATGTGGTGGCTGTCAGAAACTGTCCATGAAGCTAAACCAGCTCGAGGATGAGATAAGACAAATAAAATATGCGTTAAAAGTCTCCTCTAATGCAGTAGATGTCACACAAGAGTCCACTGAGTGACTTACCAGGAGCAAAACAATTGGTACTCGATCAAAGGGCATCCCAACAACTTCAGCAGCTGCTACGACCACCGAAACAACAAGTAGAAATGGCACAGGACAAAAACAGCCCACCTTAAACAAAAAGCCTTCCAAAACGCAAATCTGACACCAAGAAGGAAAATGTTAGTGGACAACCGACTTCGAGAGATGCCTCAAAAAAACTCGAACAAGGGGCTTCGACTATTGCCTCGTCCATCACAGGAAATACTGCGATTCACACACCAAGCACAAGCAGTGGTATCGATTTCCCAACCGGAATGGCCACCTGCGATTCAAAATCATTGAAGCCGTGGAATTCGCCAAAATCAAAAAAACCGTAACAAATCTCACACATAGCCAATCAGCATCCGCTCCATCATCACCAGTGCGCAACGTGGAACCTTCCCACCAGATAGTGGAAGACAGCGTCGTAGGTACAAAAAATGCCACAGACAGGAAAAAAGGCTTTCATAATACAGGGACTACCTGAATCAACAGCTAAACTCCCCTAGACCGATATTCTGAAGACATGAACCGCCTTCATGAGCTCCTGAACAATATGCTGGAACCTTATACGTCGATTGAACTGGAAAAAGGCCTTCCGTCTTGGAAAACGGCCCGAAAGCAAATCTGAATCAACACGTCCTAGGCCTATAAAAGTTATCTTGACCAGTAGCCAGGAAGCCAGTATCAGTCTGTCTAGGCGCTTTAAGTTAAAAAACTCAAACCCTGGAGTTTTTTTCAACAGGACTTCTCACCTGCGGAGCGGAACAAACGCCATCAACTTGTCATCGAACTGAGACGGCGACTCAGCGAAGGGGAAACAAATTTGGTTATTTACAACAACCAAGTGATCAATAGTCCATTGTTCTCCCTCTGGAGAGGCCCGTTCCGAATGACCACGTAGTTGACCCAGTAAGGGGGGGGGGCTCGCGCCCGACAGTAAGCACTTCCCGGGCAAACTGAAAAGTAACATGCATGTACATCAACTGTTTAGAAAAGACAGGAGAGGGCGTCAAGGGGGAGGCGTACTCAAATATGTGAAAAGTGAACTGACAGTTTTAGACAAAACGGATGAACTGGCATCTACTTCCGAGGCGATATGGCTATCCATAAAAGTGCCAGGTTCATCAAGTCTAGATGTCCTGAAAGTCTATCGTCCACCGAGAAGAGTTCCCGCAGCCCATGCTTTTCAACTAGAGGAGCTTGAAAAGATTGCTACACGGTTGGATATCCTGATCATGGGTGACTTCAATGCGCCTCACATCGACTGGAGCTCGACCTGCGCACATAGTTCTGATCTAGCCTTTGACGGTTGTTTTCTGAGCACGACGCTAAAGCTACGTCTCACACAGCACGTCACTTTTCCAACCAGGGTGTGCGAAGGACAACAGGCCAATTGCCTGGACCTAGTTCTCACAAAGTCGCACGACAGCATCGACGAAGTGTCATGTCTACCGCCGCTAAGTAAATGTGATCACGTTTTACTGCGATGGGAGTACTCGCTATTTTCTACACCAGAAAGACCCACAACAGTCAGAAGGAATATATGGCAAGACGATTTCGGTGGAATGAAGGCCGAACTCATGCGCACTCAGTGGGAACCTTTATTCTTCGGAAACATAACCGAGAACTGGGAAACGTTCCGGGGCGTACTGCACAGGCTCATCGAAAATCACTGTCCGATTTTTAGAAAGAAGTTAACCAACAGACCGCGATGGATTACGCAGGCTTTAAAAATCAAAGTTAACAAAAAGCGGAGATTGTGGAAAAAACCGCTTACGGACGGAACTCCTGCATCTCTAAATGCGTACAAAATGCAGAGAAATTGGGTCAAGGGCTTTATTGTTAGAACAAGACAGGATTTCGAAGTGGACCTGCTGAACCAGGCCACCGTTAACCCGAAACTATTTTTTTACGGTTACCTCAGGCAGAATAAACGGAACAAGGATCCGATACCCCTGCTGAGGACCACCGAGGGCATAGAACTTACTGAAGACGGTGCAAAGGCTGATCATCTTTCGGAAATTTTTCCGGTCAGTTTTCACAAAGGAAATGACATACGATTACCCTGCCGATGTCTTCGAAGTGGATACAATAGTCGAGACTGCTTACTTCACCGAGACTATTGTCCTCAAGGAACTTTTGGGGGTAAAGGAATCTAAATCACCGGGTCCCGATGAAGTACCTGCCAAGATCTTGAAAGAGCTCGTGAGAGAGTTGGTAAAACCACTCTCTACGCTTTTCCAAACATACTTCGAGACTGGAGGTCTACCAGCCGATTGGAAATCCGCATGGATTACATCGCTCTATAAGGATGGAAGCCGGGTCTCCGCAAACAATTATAGATCGGTCAGCCTCACTTCAATTTGCTACAAAATCATGGAAAAAATAATTAAGCAACAATTAATGCAGTTCCTTATACATAACCATCTGCTTTCCAAGCTCCAGCACGGTTTCCGTAGAGGAAGGTTTTGCGTCACAAATTTGCTCTACTGTTTAGAACGTTGGCCCGAGGCGATCGATAGAGGAAATACGGTGCACGCAGTCTATATTGACTTCAAAAAGGCTTTCGATAGCGTGCCGAACCACCGACATCTTTATAAACTCAACCGCATAAGAGAAAGAGGTAGACTTCTGAAATGGATAGAAAACTTCCTAATTGGCCGCTCACAAAATGTCCATATCGGCGACAAACAGTCGGCCAAGGTTTAGGTTGAGAGTGGTGTTCCCCAAGGCTCTGTTCTCGGCCCTATTTTGTTCATTGTCTACATCAACGATTGTGCCAACGAACTAGAATGCGATGTTGCTATGTTTGCCGATGATCTCAAACGTTGGCGCATCATTCGAACTGCGGCTGATGAAGAGAACTTGCAGGCAAACTTCAATCGACTCCAGAAATGGTCAAATGACTGGCTCTTGCTGTTCAATGAGAGCAAGTGCAACATTATACGAGTCGGGAAAAGCAATCCTACGAATCGTACGGTTAACCGACTAAATGGCATTCCATTTAAAGTAGTGGATTCCCAAAAGGACCTGGGAGTCTGGATCACGCCCTCGCTTAAACCCTCCTACATTGCGCAAAGGTAGCCAAGTCAACGATGTCGATGCTGTACCTCATCAAACGAGATTTTTCAGCCTCTAATACCAACTGCTTCACCAAAGTCTTCGGAACCTTCGTGCGGCCGCAGTTGGAGTCCGCTATCCAAGCTTGGAGACCCTAGACGGCGAAGGATATCAGCATCCTCAAAACGGGTCCAAAGGCGAGCAACCAAACTTGTCCTTGGATATGGCTCACAGCCTTATGAAACTCGGCTGTCGAATCTAAATCTCTTTCCCTGACACTATAGACAGCTTCGGGGAGGCCTGAGCGTTCAGGACTGTTGTCTTGTCCCAGGTGATTTCTTCGAGTTAGCAACAACATGGAACTTGAGAGGTCATCCTCTCAAATTACGTGTGACTGGAGTTAGGCTAGACACTCGGAAGTACTGCTTCTCCAAAAGAGTAGTCTAAGCTTGGAATAATCTTCCTCTGGATGTTGTTATGTCGGAATGGCTGGAGGCTTTTAAGCGAAAGTTAGATCGATATAATTGTGGGAGCTACAACTCTAACTGAAAGCTCCAAGGGTGAGATGAGAAAGAAGGTATTTTTAATACTACTAGCTATATTTAAGTAACATTTCTTTATGTTTATTATTTTCATTCGAGGGCTCGCACTCCCCCATAATTCTCATTCGGAGGTCCCCGAGGTCTTCCAGGCTTAACTATCGGCACACCTTGGTAACACCATGAGCGTTCGCATCAGCCGAACCTGGCAGCCATAGTACATGTGGCCTAAGAACGTTCTCCCTTGGTTTGAACCGCAACGGACCAAGGATGATCTGGGTGGATATTTTTGCCTTGAAACCACTCGGCGGACTCTGCAACCAGCAAGGGAGTGTCTGGCTGCATCTTCCAAACTTCGGTGATGATCCAGGTGAACCCCGTGATTCCCCCGTTGGACACCCCTCCCCAAGGGCGGCAGTTTTTTTCTCCTAGATATCACTGGGAGTTTTATTCACTGTCCGCTCTTTCAACTATGCTCCACCCACTTGGCTCATATCAATTGGCCTCGTCAACATCCCGAGGTACTATTTATTTGATATCACAAATCGTATGTTCAAATAGGGCATTCAAAGGTAACTCACCTATATGTCCCTCAAATATACTGATACTGATGCTGATTATGTTGATAGGTCTTTAGTAAAATCTGCTCTTTGCTCAAGTAGGCAGTTCGCGCTGGTAATAACACTGTCAGTGAGCGGGATGTATAAATGATAAAATCATTTTAAGTGTTTATCTCGAAATTATGCTTCAACATCCCTATGGGTATTAATTTGTTTTTATATACGACAAGGGAGAGTGGAGATCTCCCAAAACGCATGTCTGCGATCCTGGTCCACTGTCCTAGGCCCTGGTCATCAGTCGGTTGCGTGAACATTTCGGCACTTTTCAAGTAATCTTCGTCATTGGACCCTTGAATTCTGCTGCGCCCAAAAGGATCGTGGAGAAAGCATAGAGGTGACAGGTTTCCAGAACTTGGCGTTCTGTGCAGCCGTCTCCTGCCAGTCTGGACGAAGGTGACAGTACTCCACCGACGCGAGACTGCTCGCTCCATCGTGTCCACCCACGACAAATGCACGACCGCCAGGCAAGGCAGCTGCGGCAGGACGCTCTCCTCTCTCTCGCATCTACCGAAGCCTGTACCACCTGTAGGGATAATATGAAATCTCCAAGCTTCAATGAAGACAATATGGATACTCAATCTCAGCTGGCACGTAGGACCGGGCAATTCCATAAGGAGGTCTTAAAGAGTCAATACTCATGTTTTCATTCGACATTACACCATAAACAGCTAATGCGTGCTGCTTGAACTGCAGCCTGCATTTGTGTTGATAGACCCTAATTCGGTGAGCCACGTCATCACCGGTTGGAAGGCCATAGCTGCAATCTCTACAGTCACACTGAACTCCACAGAGAAGGGGTGTTTTCTCCGTTTATTGGTGAGCAAGGGTGTAGGCAAGCCTCTGACATAGACCACACTCCCCCCCCCACCCTCCTTGTGCCGTGAGGAACCCAGCTTCGGTCTCCGATACGTCTCTCGTAGGTAGGGTGCATCGCCATAGGGCGGCGTGGTTGACCATCTCGTTTCAGTCCCTTTGAAGCCGACAGCCCAGATTAACGTGAATTCATTGTGAAGAGCTCCTGGGATGGCTCCCACTCCACAAGAAGGTGGAGAAGTATGATTTAAGCATACCCATTGGTCTATTCTATGTAAACCTATCAAATCGTCTGGAGAACATGACGTAAATACCGAGGAGAATTGAGGCTCATCACTTTGACTCGGAGACCGCTCTCTGACGCTTCCTCCAGCCATTGCCATTCCTTCTCCTACGGACCTCCCAAAGATCTCCCCAGGAAAGCCAATCCTCACCAAAGGATCCTCGCAGGACCAAGCCCCCAATAGAATACCAACTCCTAGTTTCAAATAATCCCTAAACTCTTCACATTGCCAACTGTCTTCTTCTTACTTGGGCGTCCTTAATTTGGATTCGTTGCGTATCTAATACGGGCCCATTACAGGAGTTACCGCAATTATTGTGAAAACGCAGGGCTGACATCGCACTTGCTGTTTATTGGCTAACTAGGAAGCAATTGGAAACCCGCCAATGAAATGAAAATATGCTGCGTGCGCAGTTCACTTGTTGTGTGACCAGTTTTGCTCTAAGGCTGAATTCACGTGCAGACGTGGAAGTGATGACGAGCTGTTAAGTAATCAAGATTGAGGAAATGCGGCAACCATATCATGTTTTCAAACTACAGCATATCATTGGTTTTCTAGTGTATCAGAAACCAAAACAAAGCTTTAGACTTTTGTGACTTTCTAAGCATTCGAATTGTCTAGTTCAGTTTTCATCTTTGGTTGTTTATACGAAGGATCAATGCTCCGTTTAGGCAATTGGTCGCTTCTCGGCCACTTTCACGTTTTCAGGTCAATTCATTTTTGTGATCCTGTATCAGGCATTTGCCGTGAATTTTGAGCTTTGTAGTTTGTTTTGTCCTCTATGCTTTCTCGCACCGCCCAAAGTTTTCATTTTTTAGGGTTCTCCTGAGCAGTCCGCTGCCTAGGTTGGGTTCGGTACATTTAGTGCTGAACATATCTTGTGGTTCGGATAGTTTATCTGACCTCTCCAACAGAACATTCTAGTTGAAACTCACTGCTTTACAGGTGACTTTGCGGTTTATTCCAGGGAATTTCGCCCCTACGGTTACGTTGAGGATTATAGGTTATTTGAGACTTGGTTACATTTTGGATTTCCATTAGGGAATAGGGACCGTTCACCCAAAGCCACATGCGGTGCTCCGTTTCCTTAATCCATCCAACTCGGATGAATGCTGGGTATGGCTAAGTGACGACGGTACATGGAACAGATCGGCGGATACCAGTCTCGCCTGCCTTTATCGACAATACTTCTCGCTCATTTGTTCCTTATTGCCATGCATCCACCTGCAAGTGCTGCAGACTCAAAATCAAAGGGCGAAGCGCCCGTAGTCCGTCCTACCGACAGGTCATCCACTTGAGCATCTTTCTCATGTGACTTTGTAATTGTAGTACACTGTAACTATGAATTGCTTCCGAAAACCCTTTCCGAAGACAGGTCTCCTTTTGGTAGATGAGCATTGTCGGCAAAGACGAGGGAGAATGGAATGAGCATTTCTGGCTCATTAGCCGTCATCAGCCAGTCATACCCAACCCCAGGCGGTGCACCACCTGAGGTTCGAACCCACGACCTCTTGATCAGAAGTTCGAAGCACTAACCATTGGGCCACAGGCTCGTTGTCTATCCAATTTACGATTGGGTATATTGATATTCGTTGACGAACGAACACGATTCGCTAAAAGAACTCACTCATCCTGGTTTGCCTTGGGCCTCACACTCGAGCCTCAACATCAACCACACCGCGGCTAGTGTTATAGTCCGATGAACATTAAGTGCTCATGGTTAGAGCGTTACACTTCTGCTAGCAGGCTATGGGTTCGAACCTCGGGTCTTGCACCACCTGAAGTGGCTACGACGGGGTGACGACGGCTAATGAGCCAGAATTGGTCCTTCCAGTCACCCTTGTCTTTTTAGGCAATGTTCACCTGTCTTCACTACTACTAGTCACTGCACGGATCCTATCGGGACTCGAGAGTGAGCCCCAAAGCAGAGCGAGATCAGTGATCGGTAAGCGTTTGTCTACGAATCTCCTCTTGGTAATCACATAATAATCCATGCAAGAAGGGGATATCCAACTCGCCGAGCTGTTGAAGCAATGGCAAGACTAACAAGTCCGCAGAATCGCAGCATCATGATGCAATTGTTAACGCGGCTCTAACTCGTGCCGGCCAAGGCATGTGTTTGATTCCAGCATCCGATGGCGGAGCAGCTGAAACCGCTTGTTGGTGCTGCACCGCAAGGGAGAAGAGAACATGCGGCAGCTATCACATTAAGACTACTGGGTTCGCATTTACGCCAGACAAGGTGGGGCCTTCGACGACCCAGGGTCGTCCGCTTTGGGTGCTGCCCCCTCTAGTTGAGGTTAAAGCCGTTTTTCAAAACAGGGTACTCAATGTCTGTTCGATACGCATGGAAGTTGAGAGTGTTTTTTTATGTCAAAAACGTTGATTTCCTGTGGCGTCACTTGCGTCTGGAAAGGAAGAACATAGGTGAGTGTTCCCATGGGCAATTTTGCTTGATAACTAAAATGGCCGGATAATTAAAATGGTCCGTCGGCTCAGTGGTTTCAGTGAAACATGACCGTAACATAAGCTTAGCGAGGGAATTCGTCCCTGCATTGACTTTCCCATTCATTAAGCCTGATGCCAAGCTAGAATAAATATCAATTTGAAAAGAAGTTATGTGAGCTGCGCAATCACAAAATTATACTAGTAAGACCTTGATCAGGTTATATCAGTTTTGTGCTGGTTCAGTTAAAAGTTTAAAGGCGGTTAGCGCAGTTGAGGTCTTTGGCTATTTTTTCTATCTCTTAAAGATGCTGAAAGAAACCTGGTTATCCGAACAGTTGGACGACCGTGAGTTAATTATACCCGGCTACCAGCTATTTAAAAGAGGCCGAGAAGAGCGTCGGAGAGGAGGCTCTGTTACCTACGTAAAATACGGACTCATTGTATCAGAAAAAGCAGAACTATATGAATGCAGCTCCAAAACTATTTGGCTCATTATAAAGGCACCGAGATCACACATCCTTGAAATCCTGACCATCTACCGACCATCAAGAAGTAACTCCGAGGCTGACGCTCGCCTGTTGGCGTCTTGCTAATGGGCGACTTCAACGCACCACTCACTGAATGGAGTTCAGTCCAAAAATAGCTTTTGATGGACGTTTATTGGACATGACACTGAGGTCAGTCCTAACTCAGCATGTTTTATTTCTAACGAAGGCATGGGAGGGACAGCAGACAAACGGCTTGGACCTGGTATTTAGGAAATCGCTAGATAGCATTGATGAGGTGCGATGTCTTCCTGCCCTAAGTCAGAGTGACCACCTCGTACTTCACCGAGACTATTTAATGTTTTCGGTGCCTGAACAGCCACCAGATTTAGAAGAAATATTTGGCGTGGTGACTTTGATCAAATGAAGACTCAAGTCAACAACATCAACTGGGAATCCGTTTTTTTCCACCAATGTGGCTGAGGATTGGCTGAATCAAACTTTGAACAAAGAAGTGAATAAAAATCGGTGGTTGTGTAAGAAATCACTGGCTGATGCGAAACCTGTGACCATAAGCGCATGCAAGGCTCAAAGGAACAAAGTTAAACGGCTTAACTTAAGGACATGGCAAGACTTCGAAAAAGACCTGTTGAAACGTGCAGTGGAAAATCCGAAGTTATTTTACAACTACTTTAGAAGGAGCACGCGTAATAGGGACACGGTTACCTTAATAAAGACTAGCGAAAATCTAAAGATTAGTGAGGATAGAGCAAAAGCGGAGCACCTTTCAGAATTCCTTAAATCCATTTTTATGAGTGAAAGCGCATTTACTCCTCCCGACTACGACTTCCATGATGGTAAAACAATAGAGGCTGTATCTTTTAACACAACACATGTTCATAAAAATCTACTGACTTTAAATGAGTCTAAATCACCGTGTCATGATGGTATACCGCCAAAGTTACTAAAGGAACTCATTGCGGAACTGGCCAAACCGTTGTCCATGCCTTTCAAAACCTCGATCGAAGCCGGCAGGTTACATGCTGACTGGAAATCTGCACGCATCACACCGCTATATAAAGGTGGCAACATAGTCTCCGCAAATAATTACAGACCAATTAGGCTCACCGCAGTCTGCAGCAAAATCATGCAAAAATAATAAAACCAGAGCTAATGCAATTCTTAGAGCAGCATAATTTATGATCCGATGTGTAGCATGGATTCCGACGCGGCAGGTCTTGCGTAACGAATTTGCTCTATTGTTTGGAACATTGGACTCGAGCAGTTGAGGAAGGAAATGCGCTGCACGTACTCTATATTGACTTTAAGAAGGCATTTTATATTGTCTTGCATCAGCGACTCCTGCACAACCTCAACCGAACAGCCATTAGGGGTTATCTCCTGAAATAACTTCCCTTAACGTCCCCGTTTGCACTGAACTTAAAACTATCCCTGCACTGAACTCTAACCCTAAACATGAAGCTAACCCTATAATCCTTGGAGTTTAGCGCAAAAGTCACCTGTAGGCTAGGCGAATCCTGTTAAAATGCCCTGTTTAGACGGCGATATAAGTCAGCCTTACCATTGTTTGCTTGTTTCTGTGTGACATTCCATTGAGGAGCTAGAACATTTTCGTAACTATTTTCGGTTTTCCTAAGCTTACGCGCTCCTCGCGGGCACTAAAATCCTGCTGCTTCTACATAATTTTGATGGATCTTCCAGCACTCTAGAGGATCGGAAAGTTCCCGGATGGAAATGCTAAACAGAAGAGAACATGTCTGAGGAAATCGTGGACTGTTTCAAGCATATTCACCAGACGGCCAAAATTATGACTTCTGGTTCCACTACACCTTACATCTTTCAATACAGTTCTTGAGAATCAACTCTTCGTTTGGAAATTTTTAGGTCAATTCAAAGTCCTTAATGGAACCTCTGGTTCAGATTCGGGGCATCGTCATATCTTTAATTGATTTCATAGAATATCATCACTTCTTCGATTAGGATGAAACACTCGGCATTATTCATTAAACATGCCTCACTGGATAGGGAAAAGTAAAGTGCTCATAAAACCCTCAGTTTACCATTTTACTTTGTAACTATACTGTGCGAATCAAGCACGAATTATTAGGCAGCATGCCACTAATTTAACAATGCAAACCATATTTAAACAGCGTGTTAGCATAAGTTCTAGCTTCATATCTTAGGCATCGCAAGGGGCCATTAAACGTCACCAAAGCTTACATCCTCCCAGTTTTTAAAGTTTCCCTAATTATCCTGTCTACCTTTTAAATGACAGCGTTTGTGAGGGATCTTACTTTCCACGTACACATATTATTTACGATGTATCTCGACATCGTGGTGCGATATTAATTTAAACACCCACTAATTTCGATGTTATATGCGCCTACTTACTCCGTTTTACTAGCTTATTTTTCTTTAATGTTATTACTTAATGCACTACTGTATGACTGAGGAGCTCGTTGGATTGTGCTAAGTGCTACGTCCACTTACTTTCTAGGTAATAATTTAGGCTAATACTACAGTGCTGGGTCACTTTTCGGTTTATTACGGCCAAAGTTACCATGACAGTGTCAGTTACCCATTGTCGTTACCGTCGCCCATCTCGGTGCGCTTCTGTGTAATCCAGTGAATGGGTAGTGTACTGAACCATAATCCACCATCTCATGTCCATGCTGACACGTACTTTAACCCGCCCTGTCATGTCCTTTCGGAGGCATCACCCGTAAAACACCTTTTATCTCCATTCCCGCACAAGAAATGACCTTGTAAAGAAAGTGCTCGGGTGTATCCCCTAGCCTCACCAAGTCTAACCGCGTGTGTCTCCTTCACAGTCGCGGTGCCTGCGCATGATGTAGTAAAACTGGTTCGTTGCTCTTGTGACAGCTGAACCCTAAGAAAGTTGCTTACTGGAGTGCGCTACCAAACTCTTCAGCTTGTAAGTTAGGTTTTTTTCATCTGACCCGCAGCACTCTGTTGCCACTTGCGACATGCTACCGTTGCACAACCCTTTACACCTCATCCATTTGCTTATTTGTTCGCCAGACTATAGAAATCCATGGAATTGCAAAGGGACACGTATACGAAAAAACCGGCTGATTTTGCACACAGACGGGTGGGTGTGCACTCATCTGCTAGGCTCAAGAACGGCGTCCGTGTGCTGGGGTTTTCTTATTCTTCTTTTTCTTCATTTACAAAGACTTACTTCCATGACCAGAGTTTACGCTGCCAGTGCGCTTCAGGAGAGAGCGGGAAGAGTAAAACACTCAGCAGAGATTTACGCATTTGACTAACTTTGAAATACGGTTGAAGACAGTTAGTATCTTCATTAAACTTGCTCAGATTTGCATTTTGGCTTAGCTATTATCCCTACCTAACATTACAGGATGTGGCTAGTGCTCAGATCCACTTCGTTTCTCAGGTTAATCGAGGTCATGTAAACTGCACATATGGAGTTCCGTATGAGTTGAACTTAGTCGATTGATAAAAAAACGTGGTTTCAGGACTCAACCGGACTAAACAGTTGTCCTCAGCCGTCTGTTTTTCAAGTTCATTACCTATAACTCTTCAAAAGTCTTTGAAAATCTCGGGAACCATGTGACAAACTCCACTGTGCTGTGTTTAATCTAACTAGACACACAGCACAGCCAGTGTTCCGGAGTCCATTCCTATTTAGATTCTGATGCCGACACAGGAAATACGCGTTCTAAAATAACAAACACCGTCAACTTCTATACAAATTTGACAAAAATGCCCTGAACTTCACCTAGAGGAGGCAGCATCCAAAGTGGAAAAAGGAATTCACGCTGCCTTGCGTAAATGCAATTTCCGGAGTTCAGAAGAAGCAGAAATGATTGCTGATTTATTGGACCGTTGTTTCGGATTCGCAACCGGAACCCATCAGAGACAGTCGTAGATAACGTCCATGAAGGTGCAAGGAGAGCACTACATATAGCACGTAATTAACGTGTGGCGCTTGGTCTTAACTGCTCTCGGGATCACCACTAAGTGTCTTACTTGATCTGATGCTGATTAATCAACCCAGTCGGCCTTCCTGGTATTAGCGTTTCACGTAAAGCTTGTAGTGTCCTGAACACCAAAAATCCACTGCCATGGCAGCAAAAACGTCTGGCGTCGTTTGCCGGACAAACTGCAGTTTCCGGCAAAGCAACTACGTTGGAGAAACTAGAAGGTTACTCCGGACGCGACTGGCCGAACACGTGGCAGCAATGCGAAGGAATGAATCGAACCCCGGCGTATTCGATGGGACACTACAAAATTTTCAAGTTTCAAGAAGCCCAAACTGCCTCAAAAGGGGACAAATGTGTGAACTGCGAGTTGTTCGAGTCATGTTTCTCAGACCTGCGATCCATCAAGAAGTGCAATGGCCTCCCGTTCCCATATTCTGTGTTGAGACTTTGCCTGAGCAGGGGAATCAGTCCACTGGGGGTGGGTGGTTCGCGCGACTGACGTGTTCAGTGATAGCGAGCCAATTTGCCGAGTAATTATCAGGCCAACATCCGATACGACTGATAAAATTGCGGTCATTAATGACTCCGGCGTGAACCGACAGGTCATCATCGCATCAGGTATGACCCGAGTACTGATAGCCAAATCATGTGGCGGTATCGTAACTATGTGCTATAAATGTTAGGAAAAGCCGTCCAAACCGATTCGCTTACCCTGACGACTCTTTCCCACGCTGCATTATCAATTCACACATAGAGCGAGCGTATGGTGATGTCGCACAAGCTACCGACAGGCATTAGTGCTCTACCCAACCATTCGGGTAAGTCGGAAGGTCAGTTGAGATACTAACATCTCAGGAACACTACCGGGTTGGCCCAATTGCAGTCCGGCCTTTCAAATATTCGTACGCTCTTTTTTTCCTATTATACGCTGTAATAATACGTCAATAGACGTTTACTCTTCCGTTCCTTTGGCGATTTAAACGAGAGTTGTTGGACAGTGACCATCAGGGCTTGAGGCAAGAGCATAACAATTGGCGACGCAGAACTCACTATGTCTATTTCCTCGGAGCAATTAATGTCTATCCTGTAGCAACAACAGGCTCAGTTCATGGCCGCCCACTTGAAAATGATGGAATCCATGATGCAACAATTCAGTTCGCATTTTCCTGATCCAGAATCCTATGGAAAACTGTCCACGTCAGTGGACGCAGTTGCTGCTTGCATCACTGAATTTATTTACGATCCCGATTCGGGTGTGAATTTCGATGCCTGGTTCAGGGTTGGGAAGATATTTTTTCCAGGTTGAACTTTCCAAAGCCGATCATGCCTGGAAGGTGCGCCGATTATTACATAAATTGGACACAAAAGAGCACGAACGGTACACTGACATGCTCCTGCCGAAGAACCCTCGTAATTTCACATTCAATTAAACAGTCAAACAACTGTCAGAAACTCTCGGGCAGAAGTCATCCGTGTTCAATATTGGGTACCAGTGCCTCAAACTAGCGAAAAAAGATTTTCTGGCGCTCGCCAGTTTTGTCAAACGCAAGTGTTAAAAGTTTAAACTGTGAACAATGACAGAAGATCAATTTAAGTGCCTCATCTTCGTGTGCATTCTTCAGTCACCTCACGATGCTGAAATCAGAACTTGTCTTCTCAGCGGAATGGAACAGGACACCGACTCCAACTTACAAACAGTACTCGTCGAAGGTCAGTTGCTCAATAATCTTAAACATGATGCTGCATTGCGGAGCAATGCAGTCCCTCACTTGCCACCACCAGCGTTCAGGCTGTCAACCATAAAAAGTCGATGTTACTGCATAAGCCCCAGAGCTCAGCCCCCAGAAAACCACCAACAGCATGTTTTCAATGCGCTGATGGACATCTCGTTCGCTTATGTCCATTCAAGAAACACGTTTGTCAGAAATTCTATAAGCGAGGGTACAAGGAAGATTACTGTGCAGCAGGCCAACCTCTCAAATCCAAGGTATACAATAGGAGGACGAGGCATCCCAAACGGCCATCAGTCCATTCCGGTCCAAAGTCGCACTACATTCTCGCCACGTTCAAGACTACGTTTGAGGCATGGATAAATTATGTTACGGTTATTATCAATGTCAAACCAGTACGCTTCCAGCTCGATATGGCATCGGACATGCTCATCTGCAAGTGCACTTGGCAGATGATTGGACGGCCTTCCATGATCACATCGAACAAGAAGGTGCTGCATGTTTCTGGAGGAATTCTCCGGTTCACGGGTGAGCTTGAATGGGACGTTTATGTTGATGGCATTCAATTCAAGGAACATGATACCTCACGAACCGCCCTGAACTTTAACTTAATTGGCCTTGAGTGGATCGAGAAACTCGGTCTTCTGGAATTGCCACTTAACCGTGTTCACAGTAATGTGCAGTCATCTGGGCTGAGTCCCACCAAATCGAAGCAGCTGGCTGCAAAGCTGGTATCTACTCTACAGCAGAAATTTCCCTCAGTTTTCCAAGATGGTATTGGTTGCTGCACCAAGATGAAGGTCATTCTACGCCTTCAACCGAATGCAAAACCTGTGTTCTGACCAAAACGACCAGTACCTTAAGCCGCACTTACAGTAGTCAACCAATAACTTGAACGCCTGCAGCAAGTTGGTGTGCTTAAGTCAGTTAAATACTCCGCATGGGCCGTGTCTATTGTGGCCATCAAGAAAGCTACTGGCAAAGTTCGAATTTGTGCTAATTTTCATACCGGTCGCAAGGCTGTTCTGGACGCCCGTGCCAGAAGATCTCTTTTCTAAGGTAAATGGTGGATCTTGTTTCACCAAACTTGATCGATCCGGTGCATACTTCCACGTCGAGGTAGCCGAAGAATCCCGGGAGCTTTTGACTATAATCACTCACCGTTGTTTTTTCCAGTTCACTTGCTTGCCATTTGATGTTAGGACTGCTCCAGTAAACTATGGATACGATGCTGAAGGACACTGAAGGAGCCGTTGCCTAACTGGATCATCATCATCGTCACTGGCTCAAATCCAGATGAATGGCTACAACGCCTGGAGACTATGGCTTCCGCTTCGTCTGGCCAAGTGCAATTTTTTCGTGCCTTCTGGGAAATACCTCGGATTCATAATCGACCGAGACGGTCGTAACCCAGACCCGGATAACATTGACACCCTCAAGCAGATGCCACCACCAAAGGGTGTAAATTACTTACGTTCTTTCTTGGGTCTGAGGATTCACTACAGCTCTTTCCTTCCGGAAATGCACCGCCTTCGGCATCCGATGAAAGATAAACGACGTCAAATGGACTTGGTCTCGAGAATGTCAACAAACCTTTGAAGGAGTGAAAACAATGTTGAGCTCTGATTTACTGCTCACACGTTTTAACCCTGGTCTGAAGACTGTAGTCGCAGCGGACGCCATCAACTATGCCAATGGCACCGTAATTTCACAGAAAAACACAAAAATATTTACGAAAATACCCTAGGTGCTTAGCAGACGATCAGACTGAAATAAGCAAGAAGTAATCGAGAAGCATTATTGACAAACGTAGAGAAGGCACTGGAACCAACATTTCTGCCCTATTTACCACCATTAGATAGCCATACCCTGTCTTGAGGTTTGCATTCGATTTGAGTTGGGAGTAATAATCCCAAGTTAAACACCAGACCCGCTACCAAAACTCTAGACCATGTAGGGTTGCCAGTAAGCAGAGCGGATCACGATCACATTTGGGGCAAATGACCTAGAAGGTATAAAACCCAGGGTAAAAGACCACAAAAACACCGATGAACGCAATTACTTGGTAATACCCCAGCAGCAGCAAATCATCATAACGGGAGCATTGATATTTCTTATAAAGATTTAACTGGCCTAATTGCCAGCTGATATTAAATAAGCAAAGGGACAAGTGTTGTCTTCAGTTGAACGCTAAGATTTTGTGTAACCCATGAAGGGGGTACAGGCTTCTGGAGATGCGAGAGAGAGAGGAGAGCGTCCTGCCGCAGCTGCCTTGCCTGGCGGTCGTGCATTTGTCCTGGGTGGATACGACGGAGCGAGCAGTCTCGCGTCGGTGGAGTACTGTCACCTTCGTCCAGACTGGACGGAGACGGCTACGCAGGACGCCACGTTCTGTCACCTCTATGCTTTCTCCACGATCCTTTTTGGCGCAGTGGAATTCAAGGGAATTATAATTGTTGTCGGTGGTTATGACGATCCCTATAGATTGTAAAGTACTGAAATTTTCTCGCAATCATAATTTCGATCCTATTTACCGCTATCAGTTTGCCATATTCAGTCTTTAGGGTTGCATTCGAGTTGTCTTAAGACCAGTAAACCCAAAGATAAACACCAGATCGTTTTGTAACACTGTGGAAGACAAAAGACTGAAGGCGGACCAACAAGCAGAGTGATTTGCGACCACATATAGGGGAAAATGAACTAGAAAGCATAGAACGCAGGATAAACGCCTGACACAGGACCAAAGGAAACACAACTGTACTAAACGGATACCCAGAACAATGCATCTCTGAAATATTGGGGAACGCAGCGCAAAGCTGATAACCTAAGCTGCAGAAAAGAAAGAAATTTTCATAAGACTTTCCTTCCTATTGGATGTAACCAACAAACTAATAAGGCGATGCCTGAATACAGCCATTATGAGCGCGTTTCCCGCGACGAACTCTCCCCCCTCCTACGCGTAGGAGATGAAGATTGACTCCCGTTGATGGCCACATCAATGTATATTTACTCATTCGCTTGCTTCTGTGGAGCAGGATACATTGGCCGTTCAGCGAGGCACGTGAACACATACATGCCTCGTTAGGCAAAGTTGAAACTCGATCAATCCTGAGTTCTATTCTCACGCATCTAGCTGATACTAATCACCGCGTTGACCCCAAAGAGGCCTTTCAGGTTGTCTATCAGCCAACTTCTCGAAAGGTCTACGCCAACGAGTGCTCGCGACAGCCGAGGTAGTTGCCATACGGCTAACAAACTCTGCACTGTGCTGTCAGAAGACGCTGGTACATGCGCTCTCTCTTCCGTGGCCGACAACCACTTCAGGTGGTGTTCACACGACGTCCCCACCCCCTGACGGCAGTTGCTCACTCCACGTACTTGACTCTTCCTCCCGCCTTTCCCACAGTTCAAATGATCTCTACACACCGACCTCACCAGGTAGGCAGTGTGCAAACAATCAATATTAACGACTAGACGTTTTTAAACCCACTTCCTTGTTTCAGTTCAGTACCGGATCAAGGATGAATTACCGAAAACATACGTTAGCCGATTTGGCTATTTAAGTTCAACATGGGAATATTTGCTGAATTTCTAAATTGGAGTCTCTACCAGAGGAGAGATAAGGAACGCCCGGGAACCCACTGATTGGCTGAACCCCTCACAAGTGTGTCACACAACGACAGATTATCAGCAAAACAGGTTTCTGGTCTTTAGATATTAGCTATCCTCTCAAGTACGGTATCTCATGCAACCAAAGAAAACCAAATAGGTATGTTTTAGGTTTTATTGAGTCAGAAGCCTACTAGACATGGACGCACACAGCTCCCACGCCGTAGTTAACTCCAAGTAAATTACGCTTGATAATCCATTTCCAAGTAGTTAAGTCATCCACATCTCGGCCATTATCTGGCACTAATTCTTCCACCTGCGTCTCCAAACCACCTGCATGGTCTAAATGAAGAAAATGTTTTATTAATACTTCAAACTTCACAAAATAATAAGTATATAAACGTAAAGGTGTGCAAACGGTGAAAGTGCATTTCAGTATCACTAGTGGCATTGGGTAAGAGTTCGTCTTAATTGTATTTCAACACTTCAGTGAACTGAAGATCCCCCTTTTTAGATTATTTGGTTAGTACCGGATGAAGACTTGAATTTGGAAAGGATGGTCATAAAAGTGGTTAAACTAGACTGTTAAAAATAGAACCCAGTTCCAAAAATGCATACTTGCGATCATGTCAACAATAATTTATTCGTTAATTTCATATTCAAAGACTTAGGTTTATGAGTAAACTAAGCTCGGATAACCGTTTCACCATCTCCTAGGGACCTTATCGGAAAGAGCGTCTGAAAGAAATTGACAGGAGTCAACGTCACAGATATCACCGAAACGCTGTTGAAAACTGCTGACCAACTTACAACTGATGGAACAAGTTCATAACACGTGTTCGGAACACAAATAAAATTTAATCCTCGGCGTAGGAAAAGGAATGCTTGTGTTGGCTATTGATTATGGCACTCAACCTTACCTTCACATCTCTTCGATGCTTGCTGTATATGCTGACCCTTTAGAACCTCGAATTTGTAGTTCACCTTGCCAGCCAAATCGCATTTAGTACTAGGCAAGGACTATCAATCGACCCACCAAAGGTTAACGACGAACGCGGGAGGCATTGAGTGCCCCTTTTAGATGGAAGGAATTCGCTGGACTGTGCTGACCATCTTCACTCACTTTCTTTACACTCTGTTTCCTTAGTGGTGCAGTAAATTCTCAACTAGCACTCGCGTTCGTTTAACGCAACTCATGCTCATTCGTCCTCTTGTCTTTCGACTGACAACCGACGGCAGTGGTTTGACCCAGTAGCGTTGGGGAGGCAGGCCACTGGGCTTTGATCAGACGCGTTAGAGGTGACTGCATGAACGTAAACTGCTAGCTTTTGTGGCGCAAAGACTCTTTTGCGTTGTCGGCTCTACCCGTGCTGACGGTGTCGGGCTGCATTGGATTGCCAGCGCTCAGTTTCCTAATAAAAACCCATGACTGGCAGGGTTGGCTAAACAACTTTTACTGTAAAAGACAGCGTACTCGCAGTCCAACAGTTAATGTCCACTTGGGTTCGCACCAGCCCTGGGCCAGACACCTTAGGTTTGTTAGCAGCAGCGCGAAATACGGGGGATTCGCCTGGGAGTTGTCTGCCTGCAGCCAATCAACGATGGCGCAGCTTCGATTTGCGTCAAGCTGTTGCCACATCAGGGAATTCGGCAAACTGAAGGCGGCATGAGTGAGTTGACGTACCCGTGGACATGGAAGCAGACAGTCACAAACACAAATTTATCACACCTTTTTGCCTCCATGGATTAGTACCTGAGATTGTTCAAGGTTGTTTATTTTTGCTGCTGACAGATACTAAGGCCAATTCTTCGGATGACGATGGTTGGATCAACACCCTTACCCCTGACTTTGCTTCGATTCTAACATGTTCTGCCATATACTTATTTTACTTCACTTACCCAGCCATGATCACTCACTCATCGCTATAGAAATTAAGACATACTACCTCCAAAACTCTTTTGCTTTCACGAAACCCTCCTCACACAAACCCCATATCCAGGCTGGGCATCTGGCCTTCTTTCTGTATATGCATGGGTGATTGTCATTGCAGAATAAAACTAATCCTATGCTGGCTTCTGTGGTATAAAGGCAATCCTCGTTTGGCTGAAAGCGGTAGAATTATGGGCACTCTCAACTTGTAGCTATGTTACATTCGGGAGCCTCAAATTAGCTCCCCTCATGGTAACAGCGCGAGCTCTATGGCTTCATCGAAATCCACTTTTTTATCAATTGCACAGTGTTCAGTGATGCTAGATCCGTCTTCAACTTTTATAAGCCCAGGTGAACGGGATATGTAAAAGACAAGATCATGTAAATATTAGATTCAGCGTCAACCTACCGATGGGGATTAATCTGTTTTCATAAACGACAAGAGAAACTGGAGATCGAAAGCAGTCCATAGAGGCAAGCTTGGTCCACTGTCCCACGCGGTTGGTCATCAGTTGGTGGCGAGAACATTTCAACACTTTCCAAGCTATGGCGGTCGTCGTACCCACCGACAACAATTATCTTTCCCTTGAATTCCGCTGCACCCAAAAAGGATCGTGGAGAAAGCATAGAGGCGACAGGTTTCCAGAACCCGGCGTCCTGCGCAGCCGTCTCCATCCAGTCTGGACGAAGGTGACAGAACTCCACCGACGCGAGACTGTTCGCTCCATCGTGTCCACCCAGGACAAAATGCACGGCCGTCGGGCAAGGCAGCTGCGGCAGGACCTTCTCTTCCCTCTCGCAGCTCAGGGAGGCTATGCCACCTAAATGGGTTTTTCGTAAAAACGGGCGTTTAACTGAAGAAAATACTTGCACACGTGCATACTACCTCTCAGCTGGCATTACTGAGAAGTTCTTTTACGAGACAATACCTTTATATTTCTTCTACTTAGCATCATCAACAGGGGATGCGTGCTGCCTATATCACGGACGGCCAATGATCTAGTAAAATCCCGTGTCAATGCATTAATTTTGATCGTTTTATAACCTCAGATGTAAACTTGTACAAATGCCACACTTCCCTGCTACAGTCCTTGCACAGGCAAACTGATCTTTCCTAAATGAGTTATATAAAACTCTGTGGTGAACATAAGATAATACTTATTACCCTGTATGATCACTCCCAGTCGGCGTTTAAAAGTAGCTTGTTATAAAAAAAAACGCTTGACTTCCTTTAACTTGTGGTTCCTACCCGCGATCTGTTGATTAGAAATCCAACGCTCTACCATTGAGCTACGGGCTCCTTGTCTTGTCGGTGTAAATCGGGAATGTTGACATTTGTTAACGAATGCGGACAGATCGAGCCTCAGCTCGGGCACCGCCTGGGGTTAGGTATGACTTGCTGATGACGGCTAATGAGCCAGAAATGACCACTCCAATCCCCCTTATCTCTATAGGCATCGTGCATCGGCATTTACAACTAGCCGCTGTGCGGCTGCTGGCAGGACTCGAGAGTGAACCCGAAGGCCGAACGGGACGCGTGAGCTACGTTAGTGATCGGTGGGTGTTCTTCAAGGAATGTCAACATTCCCGATCTAAACCAGCAAGAAAACGAGCCTGTGGCTCAATCGTTAGAACGTTCGACTTCTAGTCAAGGGGTCGCGGGTTCATGCATCGGTTGGGACACCACCCGGGGTTAGGGTATAACTTGCTGGTGGTGACAGCCTATGAGCCAGAAATAACCGTTCCAGTTTTCCTGGTCTTTGTGGCCATTTTACATCTTAACTTTTGAACGTAATTTTTGAATAAAACCTACTTAAAAATGTCCAAGACGCGTCTACGTCACCTGATGTCAGTATTGCAAAGATGTTCGACTATTTGATGCAAGTTGATAAGGTGGAAAAATCTCGAGAAGCGAGTCCAATAGGAGCCCAGTGAAAATCAAAGTGTTCAGAACTTTGAACTGCGTTCGAAGCTATCACTACAAAACCATAATGCTCCATTTCTTGATGGAGTATTGGACTGTGACCATCAGGGCAGTGGCTTGATTGTGACGAAGCACCAAAATATTTCCCGAATCGGAAATGACATCAGCAGATCATTATGCTAACAGTTTTGTGATGATTTTTAGCAAGAAGAGCTTTCTAGAAGCTAATAAGAGCATCACAGCAGAAGTTTACCGCAATTAACTCGAAGAAATCCATGTGCACCGCAGGAAAGTGAGGTCTTTACTACTGAATCCATGTGGTCCAATTCTCATCCACGTCAACGCATAGTCGCACGTCGCCAGGATGACACGGCAGAAACCCAATGACGTCCTTCATATTTTCCCGATCTTTCACCCACTGCCTATTATGTTTTCGAGAATCCGAACACTTTTTAATTAATAAAACCTTTATAAACAAAAGTCCGGTGGAAGCTAGATTCAAATATTTCATATCAGCAAATCCAAAGGAGTTTTATCGACGAGGTTTAAACTGATTTTGCTAGACGCCTAGATGTTGAGGGATCATACTCTGACGAATTTTAACATTGATATTTTTTAATGTTTCAGGCATAACTTTTTGTATCTCAAAATCGGCCAGTGGTTTCCGAATAACTTTTTTGTATTTGATCCATTAAATAGAAGGTCCTTTGTAATTGAAAGCACCTGATATTAAAAATGGACTATCTACTACCACAAGCCAGTGAATTTTTTATCGATAAGGTATAAATGATCTTGTCAATCGACGCCAGAGATGCATAAATGTTCAAGGATCGTACTGATACTAATTTCAAGGATAAAATTTTATCACCTAAATTGACCAGCCTTTTCTTATCAACATTGTACGGTTGACAAAGTAAATGGAAGGTCCTTTGTAATGGATAGCACCTGATACGGCAAATGCTTACACAATGTCGTAGTATTTACGACTACAATTGCTTCAAAGTTGCCCTTCACCATTCTGTGAGAAACCTGATCGCAGCTCAGAAAGACTGTGATGGCGAACTAGCTTTTTTCAAATACTTGTTCCAAAACGAATGAAATTTCTAAGCCCATAAACTTGTTTTTAGTCAATCTACCTGTTCGCCTTCTGTTTCGTCAGCTATTTGTCGGGATAAGCCCTAGCCGTTGATTCGGTAAGTTTACTCGCTGGCTTATTCGTCAACCACGAACTCGCTAAAGGACCGATGTGTTTTGGCCCCCTTAACGGGCCACGTGGTAGATGCGTTGGACCAACACGGGGGCCACATCAGGGCACGGCAGGCGTTCATTGGGTTCCGCTCCCATAACAAATGCCGAACATGGAGGTGTGGTGGCACGCCTAGGGGCGGCTAGGACTTAGGGGACCCAGTCGCGCCAGCCACCTGCGTCCTCTCCCGCCTCCGGTCTTCTTGACTCTGTCTTGACACCGGGCTCAGGTGGGGGAGGTGGAGAGAGTGCGGTAGATGCAGCGCAAGTCTACTATCACTTTAAACTAAATCACGCGCAAGTCACCGTCCCTGCTCCACTTATCCCATGGAGCATACAGTGGACATCGTCGGACTTCGACGGTCGAACTGTCGTGTGTGTTGGCCCCCTAAACGGGCCACGTGGTAGATGCGTTGGACCAACACGGGGGCCACATCAGGGCACGGCAGGCATTCATTGGGTTCCGCTCCCATAACAAATGCCGAACATGGAGGTGTGATGGCACGCCTAGGGGCGGCTAGGACTTAGGGGACCCAGTCGCGCCAGTCACCTGCGTCCTCTCCCGCCTCCGGTCTTCTTGACTCTGTCTTGACACCGGGCTCAGGTGGGGGAGGAGGAGAGAGTGCAGTAGATGCAGCGCAAGTCTACTATCACTTTAAACTAAATCACGCGCAAGTCACCGTCCCTGCTTCACTTATCCCATGGAGCATACAGTGGACATCGTCGGACTACGACAGTCGAACTGTCGTGTTATTCCCTAAACAGGCCACGTGGTAGATGCGTTGGACCAAAACGGGGGCCACATCAGGTCATGGCATGCGTTCATTGGGTTCCGCTCCCATAACAACTGCCGAACATGGGAGGTGTGGTGGCCAGTGAATTATAATCACCACCGTTTTGTGCATGGAACCCCGGTACGGTCTCCATTCCACTTGTCGTAGGTAGTGGGCATCGCCAAAAGATGGCACGGTCGACCCCCAAAAGTTATCAACCCCACCGAAAGCGAAGAGTTTGTAATCAGTGCTATTGTAATGTTCACTTACTGAATCGCACATCCTCTGACTCAATTTTAACAACCTCAGGATCATTCCAGAAGCATTGAGCTGATCGTGCCCTCAACCAGAAAATCAGTTTCTAGAAGGATCGATATGTAGCATGGAATACTACTTATTTCGCAAACTGTCGAGCAGGACTCGGGCAGTTAACAGTTGGGAAATATGCGAGTGAAATTCTTGGCTGCGCGAGTTCCCTATTGTACCCAGTGGGAAATTATCTTAGCGTACTTGGAGTACCCTTGGTCTCTGATTGTAGACAAAAATAATTAAAAGCCACTCAATTCGGGCTCGTTATGAAGGATTTAATGAAACGTTATCGTGTTAATTGGCCTTTGGCCTACATACCTGTCCTCTTGGGGTACGAATAATTCACAGGAGCGCAGTTCCTCGTCCTTTTTATTCCATCCGCCACACACCAGAATGAAATCCTGTTCACCGATCTTGACGAAAACAGCCGCATGGTTGTCACGTCCAGTCAAAAGCGATGCTCTCGACTTCCACTGACGGTTTTTCACGTTGAACTCCTCCACGCGCGTCGAGCAGTATTCATCTTTGAACCTTCCCCCGATTGCGAACAGGCTTGCTGTGTTAGTTTCGGGAAAGAGGAGGGGAAAAATAGAGCATAGAAGCTAAAAGTACAACCTCTGTCTTTTAAATTAATTCATTAGATTTGTATGTTTCGTTGGGGTTCGAGCCCACGCCAGCAAGAGGACGGCTTTTGTACAGCCAACGCTCTAGCCAACTGAGCTACGAGGCCCCACCGGGAGCCGTGAGTATTAATTCGAAAGGACAAGCCCATAATTCTCATATTGCGGCGATAGACCTCATTTCGTGTTCTTGGCCGCCTGCAGGTTAGTTTGCATGTATCGATAACTTACTGCCACGTACAAGCAAACGCCTGCCTTTTGGACTGAATATCTTAAAATTTTCAAATAAAACGCAAAAAAACATAATGCCTACCCTTGTGAGCCACGATGGCTGTGCGAAAACTGTGTTTCATGTTTCCTAAAGTTTCATTATCATCGCAGTCGGGGTTGTAAGTGCGCATATACCAATTTTCTCCTTGCTCACTTTGGCCCAACACGACAATTTTATCTTCACCCTAGAGACTTTATTGAAACGTAAACAGTACTTACCTCATCAGAGGACATCTTTGCGCCCGAAGCCGTCTTCTCCAAGACAACCGCTGATTAAGAAGAAACGCTCTTAGACGCGCAGGCAAGCGAACTACATAGTTACCGTGATTATGGTGAAACGCAGGGCTGCCATCCCCTAGGTTTCGTGCTGCCTCTGGATGAATTAACAAGTAAGCCATTGGAAACCCGCCAATGAAATAAAAATATGCTGCGCGCGCAGTTTACTTGTTCACGAATGAGTGTTGCGTTGGCAGCTAGACTGAAGGGCTGACGTCACGTGCACTCCTGGAAGCGTCGATGACTGATGATCAGTTAACCAATCAAAATCGAATGCCTGTGCCAAGTGCATTTGCCTTCAACTACGGCCTGCGATAGTGACAGTTAGTGTGGGCTAGTCCCTCCTAAACGGGCAGTGCAGTAGATGCGCTGGACCAACAAGAGGGGTGCGGCAGGCGTTATTCTTAACTGGAATGAGGTCCCATAACAAATGCCGAATCTGGGGGACCACACGTGCCCAAAATGGGCACGCGTAGATGCAGGCTCATGCCGCACCACCCACTGTTGCCATTTATGGCTACGGTGGGATATGATTCAACTGCGCCCGACCCCGCCTCCGGTCTTCTTGACCATATCTTGACACCGGGCACAGGCGTGTAAGGAAAGAGAGAGTGCGGTAGATGCAGTGCAAGTCTACTATCACTTAAAACTAAGTTGAGCACAAGCCACCGTCCCTGTATCACCAATCTGTGTAGCATACGGTGGACATCGTCGGAATAAGACGAACTGACGTTTTGTGGGCTAGCACAAAGACTGGGGCTCATTAAAGCCTCCAAAATAGGCTTAAGCGCAGGGAATCCTTAAACACTTTTATTTGCAATCTTTCATGCATGTTTTGATAAATCTTCCGAAGTTAATTTAGAGGTTTTACCCTTTGTGACTTTCGAAGCATTCAAATTTTTAGTTCAGTTTCCGCCTTTGACGCTTTTTACGCAGTATCAACGCTCGTGCGTAGGCACTTGGTCGCTGCTCGGCTCATTTCAACTATCCACGTTCTAGATATGATTTGGCGAGCATACGCGCTGCTTTCGCTAACTTCTCTTCAGGCTAGTACAGTTATAGGGAACGTTGGAAAGTAGCAGAACTTGAAAACATGAAACCGATAATGTCCGTCCGTCTGTTTGTGTAAGTTTGTTATGTAAGAGGTTTGCAGAGGGGAAGGATGATAAGAAATAGTTTGTTAGGAGGCAGTGAGCATTTTTTAGAACCGTTCTAGGGGAAGGAGAGGAAAGAGATGGCGCATGGGAATGTATGCAGTTAAGTGACCGTTGGCCAAGCTATGCGCGGAGCTTGTACGAGGTTCTTTTGTGCGCACAATACCGGCTTCTCCAACATTATGGCAGTCGCTTCTGCTGCTGCTAGTAGACATTGACCCAATGGCTTGGAGTCATTTGGTGCGACCTTATAAACTACACGGCTAGCTTCGCTGGGGCCCACACTACGCCCGGAGTCAACAATGTGTGCAAGGATGGCACTTTTTATGCTCTTGACTTCCCCTTTGCTCAGCCATGCTGGGAGGTGTTCTCTTATTCTTTTGGATAGGTGCCGACTCGTGCGACCAATATAACCTGCTCAACGGGGGCAATTAAATGAGTAAATGCACACGGAGGTGATCTGAGCCGGCAACCTATCCTTACCTTCGCCTCATAAAAGAGGGTTTATCGAGAACACTATCTGAAGTCCCTCTGCTGGGAACGTTTGCGTAACGGCTTGGTTTAGGCATCTTTTCAGGCGTTCACTAGCCACATCCCCTTGAAGGGGCACTTTGAGTTTGCTTTTCTACAGTAACCTTGGCAGGTTTCACCGGTCTCGCGACAATAGGCATTGTAATAAACCGTTTAGGGTACCCGTTCTCTCGAAGTAGGCTCTGGATCTTTCCAAGCTCCTCCTCAATAGTATCTGCCAAGCAAATTATTCTAGCCCTTTGCGCCAAGCAACGCACTAGATTACATTTCTGTTGGAGAGTTATGAAACTCTCAAAGTTCATATATTGCCCAGACCAGGTTTTCTTTCGATAAACGCTCCTGCGGACGCTACCGTCGGATAATCTCCTAGCATGGCTGAGAAAAGGAGAAATGAAGAGCATAACCAGTACTATTCTCGCACACATGGTTGATTCTGGGCATATTATGGACCCCAGTAAAGCTATCCGAGTAATTAATAAGGTCGCACCAAACGACCCCAAGCCACTGAGTCAACATCTACTAGCAGCAGCAGAAGCGACTGCCATTAGATTGAAGAAGCCGGTCTTGTGTGCCCAAAGGAACCTCGTACAAGCTCCACGCTTAGCTTAGCCAACGGTGGCTTAACTGCATGCATTCCTACGAGCCATCTCTGTCCTCCCCTTCACCTAGAACGGTTCTACCAAACGCTCACTGCCACTTACAAACTGTTTCCTATCGTCCTTACCCTATGCATACCTCTCACATAACCCACACAAACGGACTAACATTATAGATTTGATGTTTTCAAGTTCTGCTACGTTCCAACGGTCCCTATAATTGTACTGGCCTGAAGAAACGTTATCGAAAGCAGTGTGTCTGCACGCCAAATCGTCTTTTGAATCTTTTAATGGGAATACTCGCGTGCCCTTGTATCGAGCGTTTACCATGTGTATAATACTTTCTAGTTCGTTTGCCCTTCTATACGGTTGAGATCTAGTCTGCTTGGTGGCCCGCCTGGAGTCATTCTTTATCTAGAGTCTTATTAAACTGTCCGATGTTTAACTTGGGTTTACCACTTCCAAATCAACTAGAATTCAAATCTCAGGGGTAAGTACGGCTACGTACCGACGGTAAATAGGACCGAAATCCTGATTCCAGTGTCCCATGCTTTTGTCCATAATACTACCAGCCTGTTTGTAGCTTTATTTCTGTGTGACCATCTGTTAAGGGCCTAGGGCATTTTCTTAACTATTTTTGTGTTTTTTTTAATTTTTACTTATTTCGGGCCATTGTAGAAAAAGGGCTGAATCTGGCACATGATCGGAAAAAAGTTCTTTAGGATCTACCCTGTGGATCAGCCGACCATCACGTTTAATCTCTCGGTTACTTTGCATCTTCCTTTGAAAGGTTTCTGGTGGGAACTATCTTCATTTGCGTCTTAGCAATGTTGTTACAGTCTGGCTTATGAAGAGCGACGCTAAAACTAAGGAGGTCACGCAAATTCTGCTAAATATACTAGAAAGATATACACCAGCTTGCAAGTTCCTTAGTACAAGGGGTCCTTTAACCTGCCAGCATTTTAGAGAGTCCTTATGATCCTAGATTAAAATAATAAACAGCACGGAAAATGTCTAAAGTTATTATGGACGTTTTTAGGCCTTTTAATAAACGGGAAATATTTTTTGACATCTGGATTGTATACATCATAGAACTTTGATTTACTTATAGAATTTAAACCTGTAGACTACTGGGCAGATTTCGTACTCGGAGCACTATAATCATCACGTCCAGTTACATCTTGGAAGAGAAGGGGATAGGGTTGTCTTGTATGGTCGCCTAAACAAGACACGAAAATGGAAGCCGCCTCACCCATTGGAAATAAGTGGCCTTGCGATAAAATTCAGGAAGGGTAAAAATTTCCATGCTTTAATGCTAGCGTAACACTTAATTGTAGCCTTGATCTTAGTCTCTGCCCTTCCCTAAACCTCAACCCTTTAGTTAAAAGGAACTCAAACCTTAACCCTTAGACTAATCCTGAACCTTACCCTAACTTTGACGCTTAATCCAACCTTAAACCTAACCCTAATCTTAACTTTAAGCTTCACCTTCATACGTAACCTAATTTCCCCGGAATGTTAATGCAAAGCCGCATACATTGTGGGCGCTTCTCATTCCCGTGTCCTATTTAGGTGGCAATAAAACACAAGCGTATCGGTTGAAGAATCACCGAGGAAAACAGAAACCCCAGCATAGTGTACTAGGGGTTTAATAGAGGTACTAGGGGTTTTATGGTGGATCATTGCAGCGGGTAATATAAAATTTCTAAAAAAATAATATGAAAAATAATTAATTTTATTCGAAATTTTATATACAAGGATAATATGGCAACAAAAAAGCGTAATGAGTAAAAAAATAAAAAAGCTAATCTGGCGATTGTATATCGATTAGATATCGAATTTTCTAGAAAATAGCGTTGACAGACATGAAAATGTGTAATGTAAGAAAAAAGAAAACGATATGTTCATGTGTGGATCATACATATGAGGGTTTTTTAGTAAAGAATATTTTTGTTTCCGAAAGCCTTATGCAACTAATTAAAGCAATCATAAAAATGTAAGAATTTATGAGGAGTATGCAAGCAAATAATAGTAAAAGCTAAGAAGTGGTATGTGAATAATGCAACAAAAAGGCTTTATTTATCCGAAGCAATTCCATGCCAACGAAAGAATTCAGTAAAAAATAAAAAACCACCGACAGAAGTTGGAAACGAAACAACCGTAAAAGCAAAAAGCAAAAGTTTTTTGGTGCCTTTATACATGCTTGAAGCAAGAGAACCGAAAATAACCCGTTATATGGTGACGATGTCCAAAGCAAAAGCTTTAGAACCGTTAAACAAGCGTCCTATGGCTAGTACGAAAATGGCCGAAGATAAACGCCCTTATGAAGTAGTGAACCGAACAATTCCTACTGTAACGAAATAAGTAGAAAGTTATTTCTATAAAACACGGGTGATATCCAAAAGCTCTCTACGGAGAAGGGGTAAGGCACGAGTAGATATAGCATATTCTATACAAACACTCAGTGGTGGTCAGCAGCTCCAACGCGCGACAAGTTCTGGGCCTTCGCACGCGTCTGTTCGCTAGGGTAACGTGGGCGTATGTGAATAAGTGTCATGTGAAAGTGAGTCACAGGCTACTTGATCAGTTGATTGGCCGATCGCAGATTTGGGTGCCAGTGGTTGGTTGTCCCAGAGGGAGTTCGAGAACTGTGATCAAGCGGTCTCGCGCGCGGCGTTGGCGCCAGAGGTGGAAGGGGCTGCAAACCCTAAACGTAAAAGTGGCAGACCAGGCTCAGTATTTTCAGTAATTTGAAAAAATTTTTACAGCCAAGAGATGCCTTTTCCTCGCGTAGTAAATCTGTAGAATACGTGATTTTTAAACTAATGACCACATGAAGGAATATTTTTTTGCATGTTTGCCATAAAATAGATCTGTTTTAATACGGACGATGAAAGTATATTTAAAAGTGTATAATATCCAATTAATCTTTCTTTTTACAGAGTTCACATTTCGTAGGCAGCCGAAAATAGGTTCATTAAAAAGCTTGCATCCTCACGTGTCTTAAAAGCACTCGGTTAAGTTCGCGTGATACTCAATTTTAAAGTAATTTTTCCTATTAGACAAAGAATTTAGGTTAACATTTTGAGAGATTGTATTTTTGGGAGGCCAGACAGGTACGGCTATTTAAAATTAACTCAATAGATATCCATGTTGATTCCATGGATACTTTTTAATAATTTCAAGATCTATTTCTATACAGTAGCATATCTGGGGGCAGTACATCATATCTCAGTAAATGTGAATGTTATAGGTGCTAATTTAATTGAAATGCTGGACTTTATCTTGCGCATTAGTGACAGCCAAGTCGAATATGCTGCAAAATATACTGCTCAAATCATGCAAAAACTTTTATTCTACTGCATGACATTGTTTTAAGCCTTCCTTATTAAATCAATCTTCGTCTTAATTTTTATCATATTATGTCCATCACAAGAGGCGAATGGAAGACCCCAAATCTTAGACTCTTGGAGGCATTATTGTTCATTTTTTCATGTCTTATCTGTAAGGTATAATTTTTTTGTAAGGCATCTAACTTTCGATATATACAAAATATATATATATATATATTTAACTCTCACGGATACGCTTTTGGCACTTTGGTGCTATAAATGCCTACTTATTTAGCTCAAGTAGCTTGACATAACTTACTTGGATTCATCGACGCATATTGTTCGGTCGGTGTCCGAGTGCTTGACAAGGTCACCAGATTGTGTTGTCTTGACATTGACCCAGTTGTGAAAAACTCGGTGGCCTCGGTGGGATTTGAAACCACGACGGTCTACACAAATGAGCTACGATAAGTCGCATATATTAAATGCTGCAAACTTCAAGTTCATGCCTGTGAGCGATCTAGTCAAATGGCAAAATTCTTGCGGCCCCGGCGAATACGACCATCAAATTCTTAGCGGATTCGCCTGCATTGTACATGCAGATCTGTACAAGAGACCGAGTTCTTCGTTCCACAAACAAATCCACCGTCCGGAGTTTGCTTACTGCATTCTCTCACGAGAACGACGGCCTTGGTAGTTTATCCTATCTACTGCCAGACATACCTGTTGGACAGGTAAGACTTCTGTTGACATTTCAGGGCAGTAAGTACACGGACAGGTCATGTCAACGTCCTATTATCGTTTTACCTCTAACGGGTACACGCCTGGACGCAGGAAGTTTGTAGTTTTTCGCAAAAAAATGTTTTCGTTCGCCGGGGAGAGGGGAAACCATCTCGCTAAACTCCCTCCCCCACCCTGTCGGCGAGCAAAATCGGTTTACAAGTATGACTGCCTCCGATTCACGTGTAAATGCACCTGGAACCTGAATTTTAGACACTGATCTGAAAAGTTATTGTTCCAGCTACGTGTCACCTGCTTCTCAACAGAGCTCTAAGTAAACACCAGGAACATCGGGCTGAGGAATGGTTTTACGGGGCCCGATTCGCCTCCGTCTCTTCGGTCACTCACCAAATTGACAAAACAGAACATTGAATGCGCGAGTGACGACAGGCAAAAGAATATTCAACAGTTTTTCTACGAGAAACGATGTTAGCGTGGATAAGAGTTAAGCTTGGTCGCAGTAAGACGTTCAACAGATCAATTGAATCCATAAAAGCCAGAAAAGTGACTTTTGGGGAATTTTTTCTGGATAATTTTGCTGCACTTAGTTGTGTGAGCAGTACCCCTACCTCTGCGGTAAACTGTACTAGTCTTAATCCTGAGTACGAACGAAAGTGCGTATGCTTCGCAAAATCTCCGATTGACCTGGTGTAGGAAGTGAAGGCGTGGAAAACCGTCTTTATGAACTTATTTGATTTATTGTTCCACAAACCGGTATGAATGTCAAACTACTGAATAAAATACATACCATAGGCCCCGCGGGCCATAAAAGGCGAAAATATTTATTCCGTGTCACTATAACATCAGTGCCGATTCGTGCACTTTGGTAGGCCTGTTTTTCACTGCAATTATCCTCAGCTAATTAGTCCTTGACTAGTTGATATGGATGTGTATGTTTATCCACTCAGGCAGTCGCTTATTATAGAATGAACCTCTAAACGCAAGGCCCCCGGTGGTGCCTCATAGCTCAGGTAGTTAGAGCGCCGGTTGTACTGAAGCCATTCCCCTAGCTGACGTGGTTTCAAATCACGTCATAGCCACGGAAGTTTTTCACAGTTCGGTCTAATGAATTAGTCAACTCTGTCAACCCCCATCCCCATTAATCGGTAAAAGAAAGACTTATTTATAAGACTGCCTTTTCTAGGAGACGCAGCAAGCGCATTAGTGAGACGACTTTTAAGGATGGCAATCATGAGTGCTTTCCCAGCGGCAAACTTGCACCTTTTCTTTGTGAACTTTCTCCTTCTACGGTGGGGGGGGGGGGGGGGGGGGGGGGAAGGGGAGACTGACTACCATTGCAGGCCACTTCGATGTTTATCTATTCATTCACCTGCTCCTGTGGAGTGGGATATATTGGCCGAACAACGAGACGTCTGGAGAAAAGGTTATGCGAACGCATACCTGCTTGGCTAGGTAAAGGGGAAACTTGATCGACTCCAGGTTCGATTCCTGCACATCTAACCTATGCGAATCACCAAGTTGACGCCAAAAAGCATTTCAGATAATCTAACAGACACCCATACAGTACTCTAACGGCCTAAGCAAATGGGTGCTAGCAACAGCCGAGACACTGGTGACTCGGCTGGTGAACCCAACGCTCTGTTGTCAGAAGACGTTGACACAGACAGTCTGTCTTCCCTGGCCAACTTCACGAGAGGATTGTACGTCGCCCCAAGTCCCTGATACCAGTCACGCGCATTCCACATGTTTGACGTACAGACCTCGCTCACAGCGTACCATAAACCCCTCCCTCCCTCCCCCTTCGCTCCCAGTTCCACCGTCCTCAACACGCCAATTTATCCGACTTTTCAATCGCAACATAGGAATTTGCGCAGAACTAAATCTTTCTTTCCTTTAGGAAGACTCTCCATTTAACCTTCACATTTCAGTAGTCAGTAGTATTTTAGTTTTATAACAATTACTTAATGCATGTGTTTGTTGCAATGTTGCCTAGATTTAGACGAATCCATGAGGTTGCGTAACTTCTTGGCAACTTCTCGCAAACAATTACATGCTTTTGTCTAAAGTCATATGTTTAAGTTACGGGATAAGCTCGTTGGGGGGTTACAGCCAACAACAGGGGTACCCATGACCCAACTGGTAGAATACCAACAGATCTGGACCCAAATCTGTGTGTCTGCCTGGTCGTGCACGAAGACTAAGCAAAAATTGATCATTTTGTTCTCCATACTCGGTATTAACTGCCAGTTGTCTACGATAATTTTGAAGTAAGCAATGGCCGATAGAGGAACACATAGTGATTTGGGACCAGTGTTTGCGTTGGGAATTGAAATAACACGGCACACACCATCTGGTATACATAGTTGCGCCAAGTTAACCCTTCTAAAAAGATAAAATTACGAAAAACTGTATTTGTCGTGGGCTGGTGGTCAAGACAGACTTTCAGTAACTCCAAAATTCAGGGCACATCGGCCCACCAAAATAAAAGTTATTTCATTCATTGCACGTCCGAAATGGACAAGCTGGGTTCATTTCTTTTTGTTGGTATTCCTCTTGAGCTTAGTTTTGATTTCGTACTAGCCAAATAAATTTGGAGCAAATATCCCACTAAGTAAACGTGATGGATAACTGTAAGAACATGCCTTTGCGCTGCAAAGCATTCTGAATATAACCTAGTGTGCAGTATTTCCTTGCAACTATTTTTTTGTAAAAACATACACGCAAATGAATTTCTAGTCATTTCTTCCTATGGTGAATCGTTGGTCCAATCAGCTCTCAAGTAAGCGATGTTGCTTGTTTTTTTATGTCATTACTCGGTTCCAAAACGTTTACAGGGATTAATTTCTATTGCCGATATAAACCAGCAAGACGACTAGCCCGTAACTCAATGTTTAGAGCGTTGGACTTCTGCTGAACAGGTCGCGGGCTCGATCATCGGGTGGTGCATCACCTGGGATTGGATATGACTGGCTGACGATGGCTTATAAGCCAGAAATGGCCATTCCAGTCTCCCTTGTCTTTGCCAGCCTGCTTCATCTGCCTCTTCTACTACTTGCTGCTGTGTGGCTGCTGGCGAGGCTCGAGAGTGATCCCCAAGGCAGAAGGAGACGAGTGAGTTCCGTTAAAGATCATTGAGAGTTCATCAACGAACAAGCAATTCCATTTACTGTGAAAGTACTCTGAACTACTGAACTCCACAGATGGGGAGGGAGCTTATTCATCAGTCTTGAGGAACCACAGCTTGGAGACAAGGCAGGGTTTTGTGCTACGTGCCTTTGGTTAAGTATGTCCAGGAGGGCCACTGTTGATGCGATAATTGACTGGATTTGACAGGGTTATGTGGCCGGTCCATTCTGGGCGCCCTGAACCTGATTACAGTGGGTGGGGCGGGGCGCTAGAGAATGGCAGTCGCCGATGACTGGGCTCGAATAACCTGCATTCCATACACTACCCATTTAAAAGTAGTAAATATTTGCGGTCGCGAGCGGTGGGAAGTGAGTGAAAGTGGCCTGTCGGCAGCGAAAGGTCAGGGAAGGAAATTTATGACTTTAATGAGGGCAGCCAGACTGTCCTTTGATGCTCTTTTGGGTGTAAACAAATCTCTGATCGCCGTTTCCATGCCGAAACTAATGAACAAACGGAACCGTGCATGAAAACGTGGTAAGGCAACTAATGGCCCTGAAGTCCGAACACTTTAAGGGGAAGTGTCATTCGTCTGATATTATAAAAATGGCGGTTAACGGTGAGGTATTACTACCTCTGGCTCAAGAGGCAGTATCCACGGAATGGTCAATCCCAGAGTTTGGCAGTGAAAATAAATCAATCGGTCGGCATCTCAACACCTTCTGCGCTGGTCGCTGATTGGTTATTTACTCTAGGAATGTTTCTTGTCAGGTTTCCGCTCATATCTCTGACAATGAAACCCTATATAATTTCTCAAATAGAAAATCCCATTGGTCGTTGCTTGATCAGTCATGCTAAAAGATAGGTGGAATTGAGAAAACTCCCAGTAATAAAATATGAGCCATCACGCTGACCATGACAGTGTTCTCAGTTCATATAATTTGTTTATGGGATAAATAGTCTGACTATTTTAACTATTGCAGACCATACCAATTTTGAATATATTAGTAAATATAATGCTCAACTTGTCATCTGAACAAGTTCTTCATCTCAAATTAACTGCTCCTTGTTAAACTCTCAGACAAAAAGAAACAGCTGAAACTGGCAAAGAATTAGGCGGATTTTGGTAGCCGGAAATGAAATGATTCTAAATTCAACCGTCAAGGAGGCGAACTTAGTATGATAGTTGTTTCTCTCGCGAGAGAAACATACAAATATCTGACGCCAGGGATAGAACCTCCTACGCCGAAGACTAAATGTGGCCATTTTAAGAGATGGCGTGACGTGTGAGTTAGCACCTGAGCAATTGTCACCTACAGACCGGCATGTGCGATGTCCATCCGGTGTCCCCGAGCGGGTTGGACGCGAGTACGGTGACATGCACGGGAGATGGGTCAGCTTGGTAGCAGACTTTAGCTGTATCTCCCTCCCTCGCTCTTCCATCACCCACCTAGGCCCAATGAAAAACAGAGTGAGGACGATCAGAGGCAGTGGGGTTGTAGTATACCATTTTCACATTGATTTTCAATGCTCTTAATAATTTAAATATACTTTATAGAAATCACGTCCATAAATATTCTTTCTCTTACTCAATTTATAGAATATTACGCTGTCTTCAAATCTAATACTTGAATAAAAGGTATCTTTCGGTTTTAAAAAAAGTTTTAACATTTCTGTAAAGCTCTGAGCCCTTGTACTTGAATTCAAGGTTCCCAACCTACATGCTGTATGCATTATTTGTAAGGAAAAATTATGCATTACTCTATGCTATGAATAAGAGCTCACACAGTCCTCATACAGTGTTGTAATGGATTTTGATTATGTTGTATGAATCATAGGCAACATTAATAAATTAACCGTTACAATGTATTATGGATGAATAATCCACGGTGTTTAAAAATCGAATGATGATAAACTTTCTTCAAACTGAAACATACACCTTCTTTAAGTATTACATTCAAGGAAGACGTAATATTTTATAAAATGAGTAAAAAAAGAATATTTGTGGACGTGATTTCTATAAAATATATTTAAGAGCATTTAAAATCAATGAGAAAATTGTATACTACTTAACTAACCATTTTTACAGATTAAATTTCCTACAGGTAGTTTAAAAGATGCTTGTTCAAAAGCTGTCATCCTACCGTGACTGAAATATTTTGGGATAAGGCTACAAGATCATCAATACGACCACTCCACTTAAGTAAGTTCCTTGAATCGAAAACGCGTTTCCGAAGCCAAAACTTCAGGCGAATAAAACAGCTGTTCCATTGTTCATGACATCTCAGAATTTCGGCTGACATTTCATTAGATAGAGAATCTACTGTAGCTGTCATTTAATTGCATCGTGGGGATTGAGTCAGGCATGGCGTTGGGCCCACAATGGTAAAGCGTATGGGCTAGACTGGAAGATAATAGTGATTTTCGATGCTTTTATGAATTCGTATATATTTTGGGGAAAACTTACACTTCCTTGTACCCATTCAATAGCCAATCACATCTTCTGTGAAGGATATGCTCGAAGAAAGGCCATTTTTGGTTTTTAAAAAGTTTCTACTGATGAGAGTTTTATGAACAGCATCCTAATTGTCCTTTTAGTAATGCTCCTCGCGAAGTATACAACATAGTCCACATCCATCACAAAATTTTATGAGAAATATACTATTTTTATAATTTCGATAGAGGAATATATGATTCTTTGTATACACAAACTATGCAGTTTGTAAACTACAACGGCAGTTTGGGCTCAAAATTATTCGGTGATAGGAAAACTTTTAATGAACATAAATATGCCCTTCTAATACATATAAAATTTTGAGAAGAAGTGACTCTCTGCCAAGTAAGGATAAAAACGATATTTTGGGCACGTTTCTACAAAATAAATTATAATTTAAAAGGTAATCGAATATCAGTAGAAAAAAGGCATACTACTTAAGCAGTCATTTTTACCGAGTGTGGATTTTGCAGGAGGCCAAAAAGTACTGCACTCAAAAGACAAGATTCCGGCGTGTTTAAATATAACAGAATTAAGCCACGAGCTAATCAATCTTACAATCATTCCCAATCGAAAATGCGTTTCTGGCGCTGACAATTTCTGTCTCTTGAATTCTCGCAGGACTCGTTATTATTTTGCATCGGCTAACGCTTTCGATCGGAGAATGGCCTGTTAATGTGTTTTTTACACTTACTAGTACAAATTTTCACTCCACAAGCCGCGGCTGAATTCGTGACTTGTGGATTTGGTCTGCCGGCAGACGTTAGAGAGACTTGTCATCTGCCAGTTTACTCTGCGCACGCTGTTTACTTTACCCCAAGTAGAGGTGAACAAACCCAGTCGCCGTTATGTACCAGGCTGCTAACAGTAATTGTGAGCTATGTGGCATTCTCTTTCTCTCACTCTCACTCTGTGTGTGTGTGTGTGTGTGTGTCGTTCTGCAAGGCGTAGAGCTACGTGCGTCGGGTGGAGGGAAGTTATTGTTCAAACGACGAGTTATTTGGACCAAATTTCATGAAAACATGCGCATCCAAGCGCGCAGGCACGCATATGTGCCCGGTTGTTTAGATTTCATCTCATGGTGACTGAGGGATTTTGTCTTGTTGTCTCTGTGTCCACCAATACCCTAGATACTAGAGTTTTGTTTTTTTACTCTAGTAATTTTCCGATGGTTAAGTCATAAGTTGCTGGTCTGTGCACCTACGAGAGCTGATGTGAGTCTTGGGAATTAATCTGCTGTGACAACCATTTCTGGTTATCAGTGGATGGAGGTATTCTCCGAAGCCCTTTTCGTGAGCACGAAATTTACGAAAATGGTTCCCTGCGAAAGGATCTACCTTGATGATCCCTTCATCAGGCAAGCTGGAAAACTTCGAAGGCTTTGATGTTTTATAAAAAGGTGCACTTATGTAGGTATTTTAGATATTTGCCCTGGGCAGTGAACAAGGTTCGAATCAGCACTATCGACACGCTGAAATCCAAAGCGCAACAAAAGCTTCTTGGAACAGAATGAGAAACTGCAGAGGACAATTTCCAATGAGTGTTAGTATTCGGTAGTGTCTTTTATCTAGGACAGAATGTCATTTGATTTGGAGGAAGCGGAGTCTAACAGAGGGTCCCATGTCAATTGACCAATCAGCATATACTAACACTGATACTAATTCACATCGGCTCGGCTTGGCTGGTGGATGACGCATGCCTCAATGCTTACGGAATGAGAACTGGCATTTGCGTAAAACTGTAAAAACAGATGAAGACGGGAATATCAAGTTCGGTCTTAGTCCGTGGTGAAGATCCTTAAACGGTGAAGGTTTTGGTTAGGCATCCAATGGGGCCTATATTCTGTGTCGGAAGAAGGAACCAACGGATGTAGAAGTGGCAACGTTAGACGGGGGCTTCACACCATGTCAATCGTAGCTCCCGAGCTCATCTCCAGGTATATGTCGCTGAAAATTAGGCCAACTTGAAAGCGGACAGAGTAGGGTTTCCACGCAACACTTCTTAACTATACGTAAACTCCCAAGTCGGTTGTCACTAGCACTCAGGCAACGATGGTTCTCACCGAGTACTGCAAAGGAATATTGCGATCACAAAATGTAACACTTGAGCCATGTATCTAAGTTCTTATGTTTACGCGACGAGCAAATCGAAGTCACGCAGATGATTGAACGTGAGGTTTAAAACCCTCACTGTGGCTACCCTCGTTTCACCTCGGTAACACTTCAACTCTAACGTTTCGCTTCCATACGACCTTTGGAGCCAGTATTGACGGGCTCAGTATGGGCATTTTTGAAGCTAAGTTTTAAATTGATCCCAGCTAGTCCTCAAAAAACCTTTAAGCTCTGAAGGGGGCATGAGCAAACCCATACACACAGTTGACAACTTGCTGGTCGTCAGGTTCTTCTAACAAAGAGATGGATTGCTGTTTGTAAAAATCGGACGTTTTATGTCACAAATTCACAAATATGAGATTCAGCAATAAAATAATTTTTTGACTGACTTCACTTTCTTACAAGTCTGGTTTCCAAGCTTTCAGGTTCTAGATCACAAAAAAATTGCTCAACGCAGCACTTAAGTTTATATTCTTTCTTACTGAGCCGATAGACAGGAGACTAGACGGTAAAACCATCTTAATGGAAGGCCTCGTCTGGAGAGTGACGTAACTTAAATATTTACGCATCACTCAGTCAGAGACGTAATCTGTCCTTCTGATTGGCTGGAAGATGCAGACGGGTGCATTCCTCAGGCAGAAATGAGGTCAGCTACGAGAAAATCAGGGATGACTCGATTTATTCTCAAAAATAGGGCTGAGATACCAAACAAACCTATAAAAGGAATTTTTTCCGACTGCAAGGAGCAAATTAATAATTAGACATATGAATCACGCAGATACTTCCAACCCTTAAATACCAAAATACTTTCTCTACTTAGCTGGTTTTATGTATTCAGAGTAAATTCAAATTACACTAGACGCCCTACCTCATTAAATTTCATGGATTTCACAAGAAAGGACCTGTTAGGCAAAATTAGTCGAAGTTGCGTCCTCCAACGTTTTACAGCAGTAAAGAAAGTGACCGTCCTTAAGAAGAAGGCATATTGCGGTTCACAACTTAATATTTTGTTGAATAGAAATACTCGTTGTTTTAGAAAAACTGCAAATTCTGAAAACGTGAAAAATTGATGTAACTAAATAAACTGAAGTTTTAAATGTACAGCAAGCCTGTGCATGCAAAAGTGTGATAAGAAAGTAACAAATGTAGAATTATTTTCGAAAATAGTTCTTTTCTGAATTTCACACATACATATTATTCCAGATTATGGGCACTACAAAGCCTGGCCGTTACCAAGCAACCTTAATTTCAAGTGTATGTTCCAACAGGGTTTTCTTCCCTTTGTAAATGGTTTTAGATGCTTTCGACCACGGCAAACGGATTTCCACTTGATTGCGCCGATACGGACCTCACAAGGTTGCAATATTTAATAAGCTCAGGGGTCGACAGGCTGGTCACTGAATAATAAATAGAATAAATAAATAGAATTGTCAGGTGCAGGAGTAAATGCACCGTTGTGTGTATATTGAGGGGACCTTTATTTTGTTAAATTTCTTTATAAGTAGTTCGAGTGTTCGATTATAATGAGTTTCAGATTGCCCTTGAAATAGTAGTGAATACTTTACGATTTCAGTGTTTTCAGTCGATTGCCCGTACATTTAGATTTTGTTCTATCTGTTTATCAAAAACTTCAAAATAAAATATTCCTTAGAAGCATTTACCGCAGTAATGAGTTTTGGGACATTCTTTATAATGCAACTGGCCGTTTAGGTCATATTTGTAGACCTACCCAAACATGAAAACCCGTTGCCCAGCACACAGTTGAACTCTTGATTTGAAAAAAGCTTTCTGTAGATCAATTCATTTCAACAAACCAAAATAACACCACAAAACAAGTCATATTTGTCGAACAAGTAGAAGTGTGTACAAAGTTATGACGGAATGTGCACCTCCCTAAATTGAGAAATGTGAGACAAACGCAAGACCTATCTTCAAGACCAACAGAGTTTGCAAATTTTGGTCCTCCATTGGACGCTTTTACGGGTAGCCCATTGAACTCCGGTGAAGTACGAAAACGTGTTACGATAGTGTCAGCTTTAAATGAGGGAAAAATTATGACAGTTAGGCTGCGCAATCCGATCGCATTCACAAGGAAAAATTTTGCGCGAACCCTGCCATTGCCATGGCCCAACAAGAATTAGCTGGACGTCTAAATACAGCCTGAAAGAGGTCGGCTGTTGTGGCCTACTTCCTATCAAATTATCCATCTCGTTTCCACCCGTCTCAATTGCCTTCAATACTGCGAGCTCCTAGGCAGTTACCTTTCAGCGTTTCATCGTCGCTCAACCAGAACTGCATGTACCTGGAACTTTCTTGTCATCAACTCTGTTCTATGTATCAGAATGTTCTGGATCTTATAAATGATATCGCCAGCTTACTTGGTTAGATCAAGCTTCAAAAAACCAAAAATACGCTGCGTGCAGAAGAACTTTATTTATAGGAGTCCTGGATACAGACAGCGAATGGAACGAATGGGGGCAATCCCTTTTGTGCAGTTATGGAGAAACGATCGCCTTGCCTTCTGTTTAGTGGAGGAACTTTAGCGAATAGTGGCTAATGACAAGTAGTATAAAGGTAAATAAATAAATTGTTTTATTAAGCACCCAGAAGGGTAACTTCAGCTCTCTGGTCACCATTTGTGCTTTTTTAAATAGGAGCATAGCATAACTAGCCCAGATTATAAATCGCAAGAACCGATTAACTCCAACTCCAACTTCAACTAGCAAGAAACAGTTCGACCAATATTTTACTGACTAAAATAAAAACTTCACATTGATACAAACCGCAGGAAAACTAATGACTTAAATTGGGTGAATGTTTTTCAAAATTCTCACGTGAACAGTGTCAGTTCATTCAGTTCGTGGTGCGCATATTTGTGACCTCAGCCATCACATTAATTGACCACAGTCCGATGACCAACGTAGAAGTGGCTCTGTGTTGAGAATAACTCCTTTTACTAGTTGCCTGATTGTTTAAATAACCTTTTAAGTCATATGCACCCTAAAGTAATACACGAAGGCCTCGCTCATTCATCCACTTTTATCTTATTTTAGATGGGACTCCGCATACGGTCCGCACTATTCAGTGCCTTTAAAAACCATATGTAAAATGTATATACGACTGAAAAACGCAGATTTCACACCTTTGTCAAAGGACATAAAGTAAATTCAATTGAATGCACTAAAGATGTACGCCAGTAATTCAATTGTAGAGAAGTTGGCGCGGGGGTAAAAGACTCTTGGTCTTTTAGCCGCACGGACAATGAATGGGTTCCAATGCCACATAAGTCGGAAAGGGTCCTTCCAATATCCATTCTTTTTGTTGTCCGTACCCCTTATAATGCAATATTTTTTGCGAAAGACACAAGTTGATCACCACAGCTTCTTTTAGATATGACATCCTTTCCCATTGTGCCAAATTAATTTTAAAAACGAAAATGGTATGGAGTAAGTTAAGTTGAATGAGTCATTAAAGTTATTTGATAATAAAAATCTCATTAACCCATTAGCGAACATTGAATTTCTCAACATTTCATTTGTAAATGTTTGCAATTTATCCTGTTCAAAACGCTGCTAAAATTTCTTGCAGCTACATAAACATACAATGGCATTTCTCCAGCCCGGTCCGTTTTAATAGCGGGATAAAAGCCTTCCGTGTTGCTTTAGGGCCTACATTAGGCGTATTTTTGTTTTCTGGAATGTACTGCTAACATTATCCATTGCCGACGTTCTCAGGCAAGTAACTTCCTTGGAATTTATTCTTAAAATTATCAGTAGTTTAACATTAAGTTCAGCGCTAATACCCATGTAAACATTTAAGAAGTTAATTTGGGCAAAAGTGTGCCCTCGATTATTCATCATCAGGCCTGTATAGTAATATAGGGTAGGGTAGCATAAGTTTAGACCACGAGTAAACAGTGGGTGTGGGGGAGAGGTCTGAGAGTGTTCAGACGTTACAGGCTTAGGGAGGGGAACGAAGAAGAGGAGGTCTCAGACAATTAGCTATGTCTCTGTGATAGTGTGGTGCTCACTGATCTGCTTGCGGAACATGCTCGTCCTATTGTGTCAAGTGGTACAGGCAGATAAAGTGGTACCGACAACGGGCCTGTGGCTCACTGGTAGAATGTTATACCCGATGATCAACATCCTGGGTTGAAAGCTGAAGTGATCCCCAGCTGGGATTGGGTATGGCTGGCTGATGAAGACTAACAAGCCAGAAATGGCCCTTTCGATCTCCCCTGCCTTTGTTGGTACCACCATCTGTCTCTGTTTCATCGTTGTTTTTCTAGGTGGCAGGTTGGAAAGCATATGAAGTGTTCATCTTGAACCAAAGTAGTATACGAGCCTGAAAAAAACCCTTTATGTGTTCCGAAACTGACGTCTTCACAGGAATGCTGGGATTTTCTAACTACGTGGTATGTATATGGCCCTGAAGTAATTTGCAGGACACGGAAATAGGTGCCAGTACTTTATCTTTAACGACAGAGCTATGCTTAGTGTGAGGGAATTTGTACACTTTTTGGAATCAACCACCACTTCCCTTGTCCTACCGGATAATGTGCTTAGTTTCGCAGCCGACGGCATCCTTGGATGAATTCTCGACCTGTCAGTGAAACTTGCCGTAAAACATTTATTGTGTGTTTAAACTTTCCGGCCACCCAGGCCATATGCATTCGCAGGTTAGCCAGTAGCGATCGAATAACATGGCAGGCTAGAGGGTTAATCACGGCTACCTAAGCTGCTATTCACATTCCAATCTTCGAAAATTGATGGTAGAACAGATAGCGTGAAATATCAGAGACACAGTTCACAAACGTTCCAGCAATTTCACCTTCAGTGTTTCAGCGTTATTGGTAATCACTGTCTCTGGTGCCCTTTTCCTGCTTCTATTTTTGCCCCTGTGAAGAGGCGACTGAACATGCCTGTCACCCTCGGACATAAATTAAAATTCTTAGTAATCAGACGTAAGACATTTGTGGATGCAACTCAGCGACTATAATTACGTAACAGTCCTCAAAAGTCTTGCCGTTATCACCTGTTCGAGCTTTATCTGTCAAAACTAGATTTAAAGGAAATTTCATATTCTGCAAGTCTCCTATATCACTTAAAAAGCACATTCAGCTTAAATGCCAACTTCCTTTACGCAGTCAGTGGCCGAAAGGTTTCTTATTCGAGAGCCAACTTGCGTATGCACCATCAGATCCTCAGCCGAATTTAAGTAATTTACACTATCTGGAGCATGGCTGCAACGTTTGTACCGCAATTCCTGTATCTCTACTGATACGGGGTCAGGAAGGTTGACCTTAAACCGGGTTTTAGCCTGGTCACGTTGAAGGCGGCTTAACGCGAATATTAATTCTTCAGTGTTACGGACCACCGACGAAGAACTAGTTCTTTCATCTCGTGAACAGACCAGCTCATCGGTAGTGGGGTGCTCACCGATCGCGCTACGAGACATACTTGTCTCACACGCATCAACCAGGCTGCGCAGTGGCCCCACATCCTATAACACGAGATGCTTCGCAGCATGGCGGTGCAGGAATGGTAACTAGCGCTGGATTATAGTGCAAACATACTTGCGATGCATCTATCTCACTCTCTGTTCCGTCCGATAACATCTGTCGCACACGCGGCTTGTGGTGGCACGCTTCGGAACCGGTTTCCTGCCGAGTGGGTCACCTTCACGCAATCCCAGCCGACCGGCTCGAACTGCTGACTGGTTCATTTCGGTGCACTTCCTCACCAGGAACAATCTGATGCGCTCTTAAACTATTACAGTGCGCTCAAAGTCATGACCTAGAAGGTTACCAACCCGGTTCTCTCAGGAAGAGAAATCGGGCTAAAATGGCTCATTCTTAGTGCGGCCTCCAGCGTAGATTGAAATTGAGCCGTCCAGTTCTTGTTTCTGTGAGAAATTGACCCATCGTGTACGGTCCAGGTGTGCATGGCACGCGCAGGCTGATTGTTGTCAGCTGCGGCACCTCCGGTCTCCTTGACTCCCCGTCTAGGTCAGGTGAGTTAGGCAGGAGAGATTAGAACAGATGTTGCGGAAGTCTGCTGTCAACATAAACTACCTCATGCACAAGCGACCGTCCTGTTGTCACCATGCTCTAGGACACATAGTGAACATACTCGTTCGCGAGGTTCAAACTGTCCTATGTGCATGTTTGCAGTTACGTTTGGCAGTAAGGATGGCTAGAAAGCCCAAAAGAGTTTCTGTCGCTTAGTTGCGTGATAGGTGATGGCTAGTTCGTGATCCTTGCAACTAACTACAGAGATTATTTTCTTTGGAAGAGGAAACAGGTGGGACTGCACCTATTCCTGGTAGACAAGTTTTCTGTTGATAAAACGTGAACTTTCATGCGCTCACCAGGTCGTTTTCGACTAAAAATGTCCGATTGAAATTGGGGAACGTGTCTGGAGTGTTTGGCGAATGCTGGTAGGATTCCTTTTAGTGCCGAGGGTCCTCAACGTCTACGCAGACCAGTTTGAACTTTGAGGATCCGTTGACAGGACGCTGAGTACTGGTAAGCCCTCCTCCGAATATCCTCTATGCACACTTAGCCGTTTTCCATGGTCCACTTTTTTCATTTTTAAACGTTACCATGGCAGTTCCGGAGCATACATTACACCTGTCGAGCATTTTCCAGAGGTTACACGGTTTCCCAACAGGGTACGTGGAAATTTAGTGAACATTACAGGGTAACAATGCGGCATTGTTTCTATGCCTCTCCTCTGCGAACTCTTTACCAATATCGCATTAGAACGACCGCATTAGAACGGCGCTTGGCTGAAATCTTCTATGTGTGACCGGGCCGTTAAATTTAATTTGCTGCAGTGATACAAGGATGCTGAGTATGACCTGAGAGTCAGGAATTCGTCCCTCCAACTTCACCTACAGTATCACGTTTAGAGAACTTGGATAGAACCGACAAATATTCCTCGTCCGAAGCTGGTAAACAGTCCCGATTTCCATGCAAGGCCAGTGAGACGGCTGCGTACATTTGTCGCCTGGTGTTGGTTAAGCTGTAGCGGTGGTCCTATAATGAATGCTAACAGCAAGACCAGCTGTAGAGGTTCTGTGCCGTCGACCGGGAGGTCACATGACACTGCGTTGTCCAGGTAAGAGGGGTTGGTCAGATAATCGATATTTTGGACACTGGCTATCCCTAGTAGCAAGCGTTTATCGAGGCGATATCGCGAATAGCAAATTTTCGCTCTTTGAGCCATCGACATGTCATTTGTTCCCTCTCTGACGTAATCTGGCTGTTGATTGGTTGGCAGTATTTAAGTCACGTAGGCACTTCCCGCACGCGTGAATGCACGCCATTATTTTGCGGCGTACGTGTGTGACGTTTGACGTGACCAACCTCCCTCTGTTTATTTTGATATCTTTTAATATCTGCCTTAATTTGTTACATTATTGAAAACTATGTTTAGACAGGAGTCGGAAAGAACGCGAAGACGAACATATATTTTTGTGGGTTTTGTGTCCTGTACTGTTGGCACCGATTGACGGTTAATCACCGTTTCTTCGTGGCCAGAGTCAAATCAAAGATTTTGCACGTGGGGGCGAAGAGGTCACATTCCGTTACGTTCTCGCTGAGTAACAGTCCGCGTTGACTAGAAGGCCATGCGACCTACTCTTGATGAGCTTCGTCATGGCCCGAATCCGGGTATCAAACATTCGCGCACAGCTTCGGTAGTCAGTTTCAATAGGTGGGGACCTCGACCCGTGAGCCGTTATCGACGTTATGGAGAATCTGAAGCTAAAACTGATCAGAAGGATTACGCAATTAAACCTCACTTCATCTGTCATCTCGAAGGAGCTAAAGGTCGGTCTAACGCCCGTGATTCGGACCCATACGCCAACGCTAGATCATCATCAGGAACTGCTCTATAAGATATTTACTCCGAGGTCTTTTTACTTTTCGGGCCTAACCATCCCATGTCCCACAAACGCATCTCTGTTAAAAGCCTGCAAAATTGAGCAAAATCTCACTGTTTCGACGAAGAAACATATTGAAAAGAAATGAAATGGTTTTTCAAACTGTTTTCCCACAGTGGATTTCTTCCTGACTTTTCCCTCGATGCATTCGACGACAATTATTCAAAGAAAAATATATTTTCAAAGCTTCGTCCACTCAGGCGCCTAAACCAACGAAATGGCGAATCCTCCTCTGTGTAAAAAATGCATCTGAGATCGTCAAAAGGCAGCTCAGAATGCACCAGATACAGATAGCGCACAGGCCTACAACAACTTTGCGCATCCAGCTTTTACACCCTAAGGACCGGTTTGACTAGTTCAACAGAAAAGAAGCTGCCTACAAAATACCGTATACCAGTTGTGATGCAGTGTATTGTTGCTAAACCGGGAAATTCCTCTCCACCCGTATGCATGAACATCAATTAGCAGTGAAGAGACGAGACCCCTTATCCCAGGTAGTCATACACACACTGGACACCAGACACATATTTGCACGACAAGAAACCCGCATCTTTGGCGCCTGCCCAACAAGAACTGACTGCTTATTCCTGCAGGCAATGCACTCAGACGAGGCAACCTTGATAAGTATATCGGGTCAGATGTCAATCACAAATTGATCAAGGTCAAGTGGAAGCAAAAACAACCGCTATCGACCGGATAACTGAACGCAGTGGACGCACATTGGCTTACACTTTATCCACCACATAATTTTTTTATGAGGCATCGGTTAAATTTACCCGTTTTCTTTACCCTTCCCATTTGTCTGAAGATGAACTGGCGTACCAGAGTCGAAAATTCACACCAAAAACATTTAACTTGTTCGCAGAAAATTTCAGCTTATTCTATTTAAAGTTCTTGGGATGCCGACATTTCAATAAGTTTCCTTTCCAATCACTGGGAACCTGCTTTTACTCTCCCAGGTCAGGTAGGCAAACCTACTGGAGGTCAGCCGGCATTTTGTCGTGCAATCTATATGTCTTATGTGTGTTCCATGTCATTTTGATCGACTTGCGGACTAATGAACTTGCGATCAATATTTTCAGATGCTTCGTACTATGCGCGTATGCAGCGAGGGACAGGAAGGCCCGTTTCTAGATTTATTGTGCATATTAATTGGCATATTTGTACTTACCAACTCTATGAAAAGGATATTCGTCGTTTAGAAAATCACACTCCATAGGAGTGTGTCATACTTTGCCACTGACTAGTGATTTCTCCTTTTTCCGGCGAGAGAAATTGATTCTGATGGTCGTTTAACGTGTCGTCATTGTATTTCCACCCTTAGATGAAAATGCGCAGACGTGTTTCTCAGCAACATGGGACTCCATTACAGCTACTACCTGCGCTACTCTCTAGCTCTAACCAGTTAAATAAGCTCATCGGATGACCGTTGTAATCAAGGAATCCGGCATTTTCCAAATTTTTTTTTAAATTATGAAGTATTCTAAGAAACTTCAGCTACAGAAAAATGGCATAAAATATTCATGAGCGCTGGCAAGCGATGAAAAATAGCTTCGCCCAAAAATTAGGCTGTCGTATGACAAGGCAAAAATAAATATGCCTCGGTAATGGAGGCGACAGAAGTTGGAGGTTGGTCTCGTAACAGACGAGGAAACCGGGGACAATTGTTGTGTGTTTACTTTTTCCCTTGCCATGGTGGAGCGGGATACATTGGCTGTACAACGAGGCGTCTGGAGGAGGGCTACGTGAAAGCATACCTGTCTGGCTAGTTACCGGTTAAATTAGACTGATTTCGAGTTGTATTCTCGCCTATCTAGTCGATACTGAACACTGAGTCGAACCCGAAGCAGCCTTTCAGGTGGTCTACCGGACACCAGCCAAAGTCTCTAAATGCCTACGCCAACGGGTGACAGTGACAGCCGTAGCAATGGCTATACGACCAGCGCTGTTCTGTCGGAAGTCGCTACCACAGGGGATCTCTCTTCCGGGACCGATGCCCGCTTTAGGTAGTGAGCAGACGCCGCCTCAACCTACGAACATCGCTCGCACTATACCCTACCTCCCTCCCCCCTCCCCCGGGTCCCAGTCACTCCAACATGCCGACTTCGCCATGCGGACGGCGTGAGAACGATGAGTATTAACCACAGGACACTTACAAACCCTGTCACAATCTCGTAGTTTCGTGATTTATGTAACTCTACGGGTCCGATTATGACTTGCCAACTTGAATTGTCAATAAGTTGATTTTTCTAACATTGTGCTCGTATTATACTGGTACCAAGAGCTCATTCGCTTAACTGATCACTTTCTAGTTTACTCAATGCACAGAAACTTTGTAAGGTGGAGTAAAGTTCACGATGTCAACCTAAATTCAGACAAATGTCAATCAGTAGAAATTTGGCTTTATACACAGACAAGAATCGGTCACTGTTACTTTTCTTGATAAAATGTTCATGCTGTGTCCACTAGACAAACACTATGATTTTTTAAAGATTGTACACAACCTCCCTTCGCAGTCTGGAAAACTGCATTAGAAATTTTGTGCTCTGCTTATTCAAAATGTGGGGGTTAAGAGCAGATGACAGCATAAAGGGTTAATTTTGTTTTTTGACCATCTTCAATCCATCACAGTCCATACAGTGTGTTTACATAACAGGACAGAAAGGCTAGGATCTGGTTATAAAATTGTTTTTAATTGACAAGTAGTTAGAAGGCTTTAACTGAAGACGCAGGTTTTCTGGTAGTTATTTCGGGTTGACTGAAACGCGAGAAACCCTTAGGTGCAATTTTTTTCTTTGAACGTGATTGTTACTGTTGAAGGGGTGTTGACCATTTACCATACTGATAAGTGCCGGTATCGTCGTCTTCCTGAAGGGATCAGTCGTAGAGACCGACCATTTCCTCAAGTTAGAAGACAGATTCACCCCTAAAAGACCTGTTGTGCGTATAGCAGGATAACCAAGGAGTCAGTCATTATGAATAATTATCAGATATGTCATATTTTTAATCTCCTCATAAATTAATCACTAACTTGGAGTAAATCCGTCGGAATGAAGCGTTAAGGTTTCAATTCAAAAGGTGATTTGAATGTTTGAACCAAAATTTACCAGTTGCAGTGGGATAACCGCCTAATAAACAAAAACCACCCACAGGCAGTCAGAAGATGTGCAAAAGACTAAATTTACGAAAAATTGCTAATTACTTGCAAATCGACACTAAAAAATGTACGAAAGCTTGGAAATAATATTTAACAAATGAAAGTGAAGTTACAATTCAACGGAACTAGTAAAGAGAGCAATCCTTGGCTTAGAAATACCAAATGATTTAGAAATACGATAAATTCCGAAAACGTGAAAATAAATAAATTTAAATAGACTGTCAGGTGACATCGTGAGCATATTAAGCATATTCAGTGAATTTTCCGTTCGTAAAATTGTATTATTGTTATTTTTGTTATTGGGTTACAATGAGTTTCAGGTCGTCCTGGAAATGCCAATGAATATTTCACGGTTTTCTTTGTTTCCGAGAGGTTTGCCATAAATTTATCTTCTGTTCTATCTGTTCATCAAAATCTGCAAAATAAAATACTTCTGAAAGGCAGTTACGGAAGTAGTGCGTTTCTTGACATTCTTTCAAATGCTGATGGCTGTTTAGGTCATATTTGCAGACTCATCCAAACATGAAAAGTCATTTCATAGAAATAGAAACGACTAAAACAAAATTTAACAATAAACATGTTTAAGGTCAATTAGACAACATTTTAGATTAAGTTACCTCTTTAAAAAGCACCTTAGGTAAATAGTTCGCTGATGAATTGCCGTGTACTTTGCATTTTTCCAATGTGAGGTCGACATAAAAATTGGCAAGTTTGCCATTTGTTAACTTTTCTGAAAGTAAGTGAGAGCTTCTCTGCCACAAATGAAAGAACTTACTTTTCTCTATAATTTAGCGTTTTTATTCAAGTCTGTGTACTTTGGTGGGTCGTTATAAGATTGCCGTTACTAATTCAACCCTTGTGGAAATTATAATAACCAACAAAGTATCTGAATACGTTATTTAAATTTAAGATATCACTTTGGGCGTCTTTCTACACACTACCATTTACGATGTTTTTTTTGAGATCCAATCATCGGTTTTGTAAGACAAAATAGTGTCAGCTAAGTTTATTACGGCGTTTTGCGGCTCAAAATGTCAGAAACTTGAAAATATAATTTTTAAAGCTGAATTCATTCCTTTTTTTCCAGAAAACAGTGTGATTCCTTACATTTACCTTCACCTGATTTTCTTTTATTCGAGATCAGATTTTTTCGTTCCTGAGGACAATTTTTAAAAATTTTCTTGCATATACAAATGTTCTTATAAAACACAAAGCAAAACAACTATAAGTTTGATTTTATGATATTAAATAGCAAAGAGATTTTTTGGATATCCAAAAACGTTCCAATTCACCCGAATCCTGCCTGTTTTTCTTCAATGTACAAGATTTTTCATGCGGTGTTCTGGAGTAAAAGGCTTTGACTCAACTTTGCATTAATTATGTTATCTACCGTATATTTTGCGTGATTTACCATAAAGACAGCAAAGGTACAACTTAAAAGCCCGGATGCGTGTTTCACCGATAATCGTTCACAGCTCACCAGTCAGTATGGTAAGCAACGCAACGCGGTTACCCCTCTGAAGCTGGTGGATTTTGGGTTAAATATTTAAGTTGACTTTCAGGCTGGGCCTATAAAGTTTCATTCGGCGATAAAAAAACCGAAATTTTGGGACTGGGATATTTATCAGAAGACACATATGGAACATGTTAGTGGGTGACATCGCTTAGGGTCCTCACTTAAGGAGCACTTAAGACGTAGACTGATATTCACTACTTGTCAATCTTCTCACTTATTAATGGCTAACTTGGCATTAAGCTTTATAGAATTCACTCCGACAGATTATGGGATCGTTTAACATATATGATGCATCCGCAGGCAAAGAAACGACGCTTCAGAAACTGCGAGATTAATGTGGACGCGGATGGTCGAACACCCAGCAATATTGGGAAGGAAAGGTGCAAGTTCTTACAGTGACTGTGCTATCTCATGAAACCTTAATCGCAATTTCGATATGTGTTTTACGTTCCAAAAAGTATTTATGTAGGGTTGTAATTTCTTACCAAGTGAGCACAAAAAAGAATCGTTGCTTGCATGTTTTCTCTAAAGTATATTTGAACTAAGAAGAGCATCTAAAATCAATTGCGAAATTATCTTTACTTTGGGAGTCATTTTTACAGAATTTTATTATTGCAGGCGACTGGAAAGAAATTCGTTCAAAAGCCCGCAACCCTGATTAACGAATTTTGTGACGAAGTTAAAAAGGGATTTTAAAATTTTTGTTGAAATATCATGCGATAGCACCTCTACTGTAGGTCGAAGCCCCTTCGACTGAATCCGGTAACATCTTCAAGTTCGAAAAGGTCAAAATTCTCGTGAGAGGTGACAACCGCTTGAGGTATAAGCTGCTTGACTTGTGATTCCCACTTCCCGTCACTCTTCCCCCCCCTTCACTCTTCATATTCACAGTTGGGACTTTGTCCGGTTACCAGAGCAACGGTTGGCACCGGTGCTCCTACCGGTATTAGTGAAAAAATGGTCGAGTAGTGGTCACGCCAATAGCCAACAGACCTCATGAAAATGCCGCAATCAGCGATTCGGACATGGACAGATAAACCATGTAGGACTGTTTGTGGAGAATGCCAGAGATGCAAAGTTCCATGGGTTTGTTGGTTCGTAAACGCTGCATCCAATAAATACTGCAGCCATAACAGTTGCCAGCATCGTTGCCCGGTTCGATGATGAGTCGCTCCAACTATTGGTGCTTGGCAGCTGTCGGTGTTTCGGTACTCTTCTCTGTAGTTCAGCGAGCCTTCTCCGTCAGTGTGTAAATATGTAAAATTTAAAAATAAGATTCAGCTTCAGTCTGAGAGCGAAATCATTTTCCAGAGAATAAATATCGCATAGCGCTGAGTGAGAGGCCGATTTGATAAAGCCGTTTAGCACCAAACATTTTTAGATGTGATTAAGGCGAACCAATCAGCTCTTGGTTACATTGGGATGAGTGGTCTCGCCTTGTTCCTTCAGTTGGTAGATTACCCTCCCCTCCCCACACACCTACCGTTCGTCCAAACTCACAGCACATGTCGATAAGAAGGTTTCATCAAAGAAGCTTGAACAAACAGGTATTAAACCCTCTTCGCCCGTATTATACGCCTACCTATCTCCGTCAACCTTACCCTCACCCTCACCCCAACCCTGTCCACTGTGTTCGTTCGGGTTAGCATTCGATGCCTAGGATAGTATTCCCCTTAAGTGACAATAACTTTCGATATATTTCTCTGCTAACCGGTAATTCCAGCTCCGAGGTCGTTTGTCGGTTGGATTATCACATCAACGGAGTACACTCTGGTTCACCGGTGAAGCCGGCAAATTAAATAATAACTTTATTTGTTTGAATTAAAAAAAACTGACTGGAGGCAGGTTCTGCCAATTCCATACAGACTTCCATTTCAAATGACCTCTGCTTGGAATCATCTTCTGGCCTAAAGAAGCAAAAATCTAAGCTCAGTATCGATTTCCATTTCGACTGGAAACTTTGCAGTGGCCAGTAGTTTGTCGTATCTCACATCAGCTACTACGGTGCAAACTTATTTCAGTAGTGTCTATCAAAAGCAGCTTGCCACGTTTTCGGACATGTTTTGTCCAAGGCGTGACATCGAAGTGTTTTCCATGACGGGATCCGTTTAACCACACCAACCTTCTAACGCACCTGTTCGCTGAAGAAATTTCAAGTTGCTGGCACACAGTTGCGTTAACCCACACAACTGTCTTGTATCAGAGCTGGTTTACAGTCGATTCCCAATCTCATCAAATGTCAACCAAAATTCTGAAATGTGTTTTTGATGCAAACATATTACTTAAGTAGGTTTGTCGTGTTGATTATTGTGCTACAATTTCTGCGCACCTTCTCGTACGCTCAGCCTTGCTTTCATTTCAGTCTGTCCACCGGAACGTAAATCAGTAAGAGCGGATGTTGCATTTAACCGCAAAAATATGTACAGATTCGAAAATATGAACAAATAAGTTTGGCGAAAATGAAAGAAGTTGTAGTTATTATTGGGGATTTGTTGTAAAATATGTGGAAATGTGAGTATAGATTGACTTCTTAGTAGTCAGCTACCTAACTCTCCTGGTCCCCTAAAATATGTTCAATGCTAAAGGACATCCTACGAGCTCCTGAGGCTGCGCGGTCACCGAAGTTTTCTCCTCGAGCACCCTGCTGGATCGATCGATTTTCTGTCCTGGAACCAGGCGTCATTGTGGCAGTGCAGACTGGAATCTCGGAGGGGGTAGGGAAACCCAGTCCACCAACATTGTGGTGGTAGTCGAAAAGCCTGGAAAGATTTGCCTGCTCTCTTCCATTCTGCTAGCTCTGTATGCTTCAGGGTCTCAGTGTCCCGCATCGGTTGTGGGCTGAAAGCCTCCTTCGGGGCAGGCCGCGATAGCATAAGGTCGTCAGTACTGTGGCAAGAATCTAGCGTACTTACCTCTTCTTTTCTCTCGCGGAGAGTCAGCGGTTTCATTAGGTTTGACCAATGCTCGTGCTGGATCTTCAACATAACCTGGCTAAACAGTTCGTTGGAGAGAAATGGATGCAGGAGACAGGCCGCTTGCATCCGGATGCGTTTAAAACGCTTCTTGCGCCGCAAAAAACTGCCATTTTCAAACATGTTGTAGGAGTTGGGATCCAGGGTCCAGTAATTACCCTTGCCCAAGTTTCCCGGTTCACGGGGCACCTTGATAAAGCAGTCATTTAGGGAGAGATTATGTCGAATGGAGTTTTGCCAGACTGGGAAGCGTTCCTGATAGTACTCGAACTTGCGATTGATGTACTCACAGATTCCAGAGAGGGTCAAGCGTCGGGTGGATGAATCCATTATGGCCATTGTGATGAGTGCAATATAGGAGTAGGGTGGCTTCGTGGATCTGCTGCGTACACCCCTCCTGGGGAGGGTACGATAACTTTTCAGCTCCACTTGTCCTAACAGGCCCAGATCCAAGGGTGGGCCATTCTCTCGACGAGTGGAGAGAAAAATATTGGTGGCGTTACATACTGTCGTTGGTTTGAATGTCAGCGGAGGAAAGTGTTGAACACTGCCGCCGCCGTCACAGCCGACCTCAGGCTTGTAGAAGGTTGATCGAGAGGTAATTTTCTCACTGAATGTAGCCACGGACGCGCCGGGCGATTGAGGCCTGTCCGACATCTTCGGTCCATTAAAGTACTCGTTCAGTTTGAATTCCATTTTCCCATTTGGTGGGCAGTAAAGGTTGGGTGCGATGACATCTGTAAGCATATTCCACAGTGTGTGCTCGCTATAAACAGCGCATTCGCACTAGCCGCTTATATGGCCCCCTCGTGTAACATAGCCTTTTGCTGTCCTGTCTCCTCTCCGGCCTACCTCACCATCAGCTGACTGGCTATTTTACCCGCTTCGCGTTGATTGGTTAGAAAGGAGCCAATCAACGTTAAGCGCGCACACCCACGTTCCCGTAAGGTCAGGAGCACAGAAGTTGGGCGAAAGGTGGAAACGCAGCTGACACGCGACGTCCAGGGAGAAGAAGTTCACACAACAATTGCTAAAATCTCCTGAAAACTGCTGGAAGGCAGGAAGTCATGAAGGCTGGTTTACAATGAAGATAAAACAAATGTTGTAGGCGCAATTAACTAAGAATGGAAAGGCGTAAAAAGGGGTTTAGGCTATGCGTATAAAATTTTTCAAAAGTTAGGCTATTTCAGGCGTCGTAGTAACTTTGGAGATGAGATAGCATAGCGTTCAAAATGGAAAATAAAAAAGTTCTAGGCGTCATGAATAACACAGTGCGGGCAATAAAGCTAAGAAAGACTGGTGTCAAAACCAAGTGGTGAGAGATTGGGCTTCAGGTGAGTTATAGGGTCCTCCTTATTACGCTAACTTTCTAATAAATCATCTGCTGAATGGAATAAAACATTCGGTGGGAGCAAAATAGCTGGTCACTCTACGATAGCTAAATCGAGGCCTCCTGCGTTATAGGAACCGTGTTAATATGATTTTAAGGGATGGGGGCATAGAAAACAGGAAAAAGAAGGGAAAAGGCAAAACGCCACACCAGCGCGAAAGTTAAACAACGTGGGTGTTCCATGACAAGGTCCACCTCGGTGAGCAGACAGTAGCCAACCGGTTCACCGGGACGGTATTCAGTAAGACGCCCCTTCCGGGTTATAAACAGCGAGCCACGTCGTTTAACTGAAGAGCGAAAACACTGGACAGGAGCTAGGGCATAAGGGAATAAATGAACAGCAATCCTATGTATTTGAACTAACCGAAATTGTCAACCAAAAGCAATTGGAGAAGCAAAACGAAAAACTACTGTGCTTTCACCAAAAAATTCAACTGAACTAAGTAGGAAATTAGAAACGTTTTAGAACTTCAAAAAATTGACCCGAAAAGACACCGAGCCCCGGTGCTCCAGATAGGAGGATTTTCCAATATAAAAGAGTCAATTTCATGCCTTTAAAGCACCGTTCCCGGTGGGGCCTCGTGGCTCATTTGGCTAGAGCGTTGGCTGTGCTAAAACCTTTCCCTTGCTGAAATCCCACCGAGGCCGTCGAGTTTTTCACAAATGGGTCAAACGAATTATTTAAATCTGCCAAAATCCTGTACTCATTAGCAGTGACCTTGACTTCCTAGAGTCTACCACTATCTTCCCAATCGAACAAGGCTACGGTGTTTCAATCTGCCAATGGAAACGAACGTGTGAAGATTGGACCACTGGAACAAGAAGTATATTAGCCTGACGGTTCGGATTCTCACTCGAACCCATCATTAGAGAAAGTAGCTGATAAGGGCGTTTTTCACAAGTGAATCAAAATTGTGGAGGTGAGGACACAACGGAATCGAGAGTCGCTTCTGGTGGGCGGGATGTGGACTAGTGTCCTAAATCACAAGGCACCACTTAGACTGCATAGTGCTTTCTATAAACGAGACGTTTTCTTCTAAAGACTTTTCACAAACAAATCGTATTGCCGAAAATACGTCATTCAGTCTCTGCCGAGGGGAAGGCTGTCCAGCCCTGCTTTGGAAATATTGTTAACCAATGGAGGTCAAATCTTGGGACCAAGTCGTCAAATGACCTGCTGTTTTAGCCCTGAAAAGAGTTCCTTTTAAAACCCCCAAATCAGCATGCCATTAGCCCTGTTTATAGCACTGTATGGGAAAATTATAATAGATGTCTCTGCCAGATGTGAATAATTCAAATGGCCCGATTGTGAAGATCACGCTGGTCTCGGTGATATATGAACCCACGACAGCAAGAGCACAACTTAAATGCAGCCAACGCTCTAACCACCGGAGCTATGAGGCCCCGCCGTTAGACGTGAGTTTAATCACACTTGGGTCAAGGTACCCGCCAGGCCTGTTGCAACCCACGAAAGCCACCAATTCTGGTACAGTAAGCTGACTGTCTAAACAGAATGGCCAAAACAATCACTCCAGAATCCCTCAGATGACGACTTGGCTCCCTTGCTGGGATATTTTATGAATCATTCTTCCCGATTGCAAAAACTCAGCGGCCTCCATCGGAACCTCGAATTTCAGGTAGTTAGAGTGTCAGATGTGCTCAAACCTTGTCCTTGATGCTGTGGGTTCACCACCTATCTCATGGAAGCGGAAACTGGATCGAAACTGACAAGACAACGAGATCGTGGCGCAGTGGGTTAGAGCATTTTACTTCCATCCAACAGGCCACAACGCCTGAGGTTGAGTATGGCTGGCTGATGATGGCTACTAAGCCAGAAATGGGCATTCTAGTCTCCCTTCTCTTTGTTGGTTAGGCTAGTAAATCTCCTATTTCAGTGATCGTGTCTCCTTCGTCGCGATGGAGCGAAGTATCTTCGAGATGATTCGATGAATAGTAATTATAGCCATCATTGGTGGTTTTTTTTACCTCCTTTGAACGCAGGCGACTAAGATTCCTAAATTCGGAGTCACTGCGACTTACCGGGGCACGAACGTAATATGTAAACCAACTCAGGTAACGAAGAATGGGTGTGTGAGTACTACCAAACCGGAGCTAATATGATTTTTACGGATGGGGCTAAATGAAAAAAGTAGAACGCTAATCTAATCCTAACCCTATCCATTGTGTTTTCGTTAGGGTTAGCATTCGTTGCCGGGTTAGTAGGGTCGCACTATAGTTTGTTGCCCGAAAAGTGTGTGGATTGCGCGATCCGGCGGCTTTACCTCACGCCGACCAATATGCGCGCGATATCATTCCTAGCTGACCTGATCTGACTTCGTTTTGAAACTACTGCGGCGTCCTAATAGTCACCGCTTGGAAAGTTGCCATTTGACCCGATACTTCGGTCCTCCTATGCCAAACCGAATATGGTGTGACCCTACTAAACCGACCACGAATGCTACCTCTAACGAGCACACAAGATAGATTTGGGGTTACGTTGACATGCAGTACGGTCGAGTAGAAAGCATTGGCCTATCCTTTATTGCCTGAGTTTGGTCGCATAGTACGATCTCGCCCTTACTAGTTCCAATCAAATGAGCCTCTTAACCACTTTCTTGACAGCTGCGAATGCTCTCGTCAGGGTCCCTCACACAGCGAGTGCAATTCAGCTTTCCGCTGCCACTGCGGTCTCGGCTCATTGGGTGCTTAAAGCACCCAGGCCCCGCCATGATGACAACTGTGCCGCCACCAATGCCGCCTTCAGCCGAGGCCACAACGATGTTGCGACCACCCGTATGAGATGCAGCTCTCGTTACTCCTCGACTGCCAAAGTGCATCACCGGCTCCGTGGTCAAAAGGCACTGATTAATTTTAAACCAGTTGGATAGGCGTAGGATTTGGTTGGGCGTACACAGTTTATTGATGACTTGCCAACGGCCACAATTGTCGATATAGTAGGTAAGCACACAAATTACAGGAGATTCCCTGTTTCATTAAATGACAACCGAAATTCTGAAATGTGCTAACGATTCGAACAAAATACTTAAGTAGGTTTGTTGTATCGATTGTCTTGCAGCCCAACCTCGAGGTATTTCAGTCGGCTTTTGAAGGAAATTCTTCCTGGTCTCCTACAAAACGTATACTCTGTAGCAAATGGCTACTTAAGTAGTATGCATTTTTCTCAATGATTTTCATTGTCCATATAAATTCAAGTATATTTTACAGAAAGCATGTACAAAAATAGTTTTATACACGTTTGGTAACCAATTCAGTCTTCTTCAAATTAATGTTTCAAAAGATATCTTTCAGTTTTAAAAATGTTTTTAAACTGCCGAATTATTTTGAAACTACAGGTCGTTAAACTTACATTCAAGGTTTCAAACCTATCTGTTGCATGCATTTCATCTAAGGGAAATCACTAATCTCTCTACACTATGAGGAAGAGGTTAAACATTTCTTATAATATTTGCAATAGATGTGGATCCTGCAATACAATACTGTGCTGTACTGTACTGTACAATACAATACACCAATAACTACGATACAATTTACTATGAATGTACTTTTTACGGTGTTAAAAATCCTATAATTCGAAACTTTTTTTCAAACCGGACGATACCATTTCTTTAAATGTAACATTTAAAAAGGACGCAATTTGCTTTCAAACGGGTATGAACAAGAATATTTTTGTGCATGTTTTCAATGAAATACAGTAAAAATCTATGAGAAAAATAAGTACTACTAAAGGAAAAAAAGATTTAACAGAACATAATTTTTGCAGCCAGTCGTAAAGAGGCTCGATTAAAGGATGGCATCCCACCGTGATAGAAAAATATTGGGTGTAGGACGCATGATAATCAACACGACAACCCTACTTAAGTAGTATGTTTGCATCAAAAAAACATTTCAGAATTTTGGTTGACATTTGATGAGATTGGGAATCGACTGTAAACCAGCTCGGATACAAGACAGTTGTGTGGGTTAGCGCAACTGTGTGCCAGCAACTTGAAATTTCTTCAGCGAACATGTGCTGTGAGTTTGGACGAACGGTAGGTGGGTGGGGAGGGGAGGGTAATCTACCAACTGAAGGAACAAGGCGAGACCACTCATCCCAATGTAACCAAGAACTAATTGGTTCGCCTTGATCACATCTAAAAATGTTTGGTGCTAAACGGCTTTATCACATCGGCCTCTCACTCAGCGCTATGCGATATTTATTCTCTGGAAAATGATTTCGCTCTCAAACTGAAGCTGAATCTTATTTTTACATTTTACATTTTTACACACTGACGGAGAAGGCTCGCTGAACTACAGAGAAGAGTACCGAAACACCGACAGCTGCCAAGCACCAATAGTTGGAGCGACTCATCATCGAACCGGGCAACGATGCTGGCAACTGTATTTATTGGATGCAGCGTTTACGAACCAACAAACCCATGGAACTTTGCATCTCTGGCATTCACCACAAACAGTCCTACATGGTTTATCTGTCCATGTCCGAATCGCTGATTGCGGCATTTTCATGAGGTCTGTTGGCTATTGGCGTGACCACTACTAGACCATTTTTTCCCTTATACCGGCAGGGACACCGGTGCCAGCTGTTGCTCCGGTAACCGGACAAAGTCCCAACTGTGAATATGAAGAGTGAAGGGGGGGGGGAAGAGTGACGGGAAGTGGGAATCACAAGTCAAGCAGCTTATACCTCAAGCGATTGTCACCTCTCACGAGAATTTAGACCTTTTCGAACTTGAAGATGTTACCGGATTCAGTCGAAGGGGCTTCGACCTACAGTAGAGGTGCTATCGCATGATATTTCAACAAAAAATTTTTTAAAATCCCTTTTTAACTTCGTCACAAAATTCGTTAATCAGGGTTGCGGGCTTTTGAACGAATTTCTTTCCAGTCGCCTGCAATAATAAAATTCTGTAAAAATGACTCCCAAAGTAAACATAATTTCGCAATTGATTTTAGATGCTCTTCTTAGTTCAAATATACTTTAGAGAAAACATGCAAGAAACGATTCTTTTTTGCGCTCACTTGGTAAGAAATTACAACCCTACATAAATACTTTTTGGAACGTAAAACACATATCGAAATTGCGATTAAGGTTTCATGAGATAGCACATTCATTGTAAGAACTTGCACCTTTCCTTCCCAATATTGCTGGGTGTTCGACCATCCGCGTCCACATTAATCTCGCAGTTTCTGAAGCGTCGTTTCTTTGCCTGCGGATGCATCATATATGTTAAACGATCCCATAATCTGTCGGAGTGAATTCTATAAAGCTTAATGCCAAGTTAGCCATTAATAAGTGAGAAGATTGACAAGTAGTGAGTATCAGTCTACGTCTTAAGTGCTCCTTAAGTTAGGACCCTAAGCGATATCACCCACTAACATGTTCCATATGTGTCTTCTGATAGATACCCCAGTCCCAAATTTACGGTTTTTTAATCGCCGAATGAAACTTTATAGTCCCAGCCTGAAAGTCAACTTAAATATTTAACCCAAAATCCACCAGCTTCAGAGGGGTAACCGCGTAATTTTCATAAACTGCCTGCAGACAGCCAGTTGCGTTGCTTACCATACTGACTGGTGAGCTGTGGACGATTATCGGCGAAACACGCATCCGGTAGGGGCACCCTTGCCAGCTGTTGCTCCGGTACCCGGACAAAGTCTCAACAGTGAATATGAAGGCTTCTGCTGCCAATATTTCATAAATTATTTCATAGTTTATACTACTGACTGCCTGTTGGTAGCTTGTGAATATTACGCAGTTACCACGCCGTGTTTGATTGACTTCGGCCCAAACATTCCTATCAAATTTTGGTCTGCACCTATAGATCCTTGTATAAACAGATTTGCTCCAAGTTAAAAACTTGATTGCTGAGGAAATCAAAAAGCTGAAAATAACAGCTAGCTTGAACGCTGACGGTAGGCACATGAATTTATTTTTATTGTGAACGCGTTAACGCCCCCTTCCCTGGCCCCATTTCCGCCGTTCCCTATCAGTTCGTTTTTTGGAGGGTCATAAGACGATCTAGCGAAACTCTGCCGAATGAGTGTAGCCCACCACCGCTGCCCAACGTAGGTTATGAAGCTCTGTAACCACAGATCAGTGAGAGACGCCTTGCCGTTGCAAACGAACCCTCTGTGTTTATTAGCATGTGCATAGTTTCAGATGTGCAATTCTATTGGATGCACGCAGAGGCAGCCAACAGCCCGGTCGTGTGGACAGGTTTTATGGCTGAAAACAGGGTGTCCAGGAGTTCAGTCGGAAAACGGTCGTTGAACCCAATGGCAGGTCCGCTTTAGCGCAGCGACTACCCCTTTCCAGCCTAACTCGTAGGCCCTGGAAGGTACATGAGATTTCCTATCTCAGGAAATATCAACAGAAATTCGGAAATGTGTTTTCTATGCACAAAAAAATCACTCAAGTAAGGTTATCGTATTTATTAGCCGGCAGTCACGTAAGGATGCCAGCTTTTGAACGAAACTTCTTTCTGTTTGCATGCATGCGCTCTGGAAAATGCCTACTTAATTTGCATGCATTCTTCTCCTATTTTTCCGAGGCCCTTATAAATTCAAATATGTTTTGAGGAAAGCATACCCAAACCTATTCTTTCTTGTTCTCATATGGTAGAAAGGTACGCCCTTTTCAAAGTTGTGCCTGAAGAAAGGGTATCTTATGATTTAAAAATTTTCCAATTATGAAATTTTTAACACCGTTAAAGGTACATACATAATACATCGTAGTTGAAAATTTGTTATGTTGCCTATAAAATAAACAGCATGATCCACATTCCTCATAGCGTGGAGAAATGCGTGATTTTCCTTACAAATAACGTATACAGCATGTAGGTTGTAAACTATGAATGCGTGTGTAACAGCCAGTGAACTTCAAGATTATTTGGTAGTTTTAGGACGTTTTTTAAAGTCAAAAAACACCTTTCTTAAAGTATTGAATGTGAGGAAGACGTAATCAGTTACCAACTGAGTACAAGTAAGAATAATATTTTGCATGCTTTCTATAAAATATGTTTGAATTTATAAGGACATCGACAATCAATAACAAGTATTCACAGTAATTAAGTTGCCGGCTTCCTTACGCGATTAAAAATATCTTTGGATTAGGCTGCAAGCTAATCAATACGACAACTTTACTTAAGCGATTTGGTCAACACGAAAACCCGGCTATGATGCAGTGTGAAACCCAACTCAGGAAACATAAACGTGCAATATGGACCAGTGAAAATAGGGGTTTTATGGATGGGGCAAAACGAAGACAAGGCGAGCACGATAATAGGTTACGATTTTTAAAAATGTTGTATTTTCACAAAAAATGTTAAAATATTTCGATTTAATGATATCGAAACTGAGAGGGAAACAAACAATAGTGCTAATCGACGCCAAAACACCAAGAAAAGTGAAGTGAATTAACATTGTGGGATTTGCACAAGGTCAGAGACCAAAGAGTCAGTCCGACCAATCACCTGTCAAGGCCTGAAACGGCACGTAATCCCTACATGACTGAGCAAGCAATGCCGACCCAAAGACATCTAAATCCCCGGGATTGTAATGGAACACAAGCGTGCCACCCAGAAAGTTTGCAAAGGTAAGATTAAGAAATATTTCACCTAACCGATGCTATTATTGAAATGAATCACGAAATTTAACCGGTAGCTGGCCTGTGCATTGCCAGAAAAATAAGAAATTATCATTGTTAAAATAACGATAAGCAAACGGAAGGATTTTAAGTAATTTATGCATTCGTATTTTGGAACCAAACGGCCTCCAACAACTATCGCCAAGTGTATTTGCGTGCAGGACAAGGAGTGCGTTTGAGATGCCTCAAGTCCTAACACGTTGTCAGAGCATGAGGCCATTCCCAGAAGCCCAGACCTGTGTGTGCCTCAGGCAGATGAAGGAGGAGGCAGAACGCGGACGGGGTTATCTTCCAGTGCAGGACGGCCAAAATCAGTCATGTGCATCCTTCCTGGAGTCTCAATATGAAAAAAGCGTAAGCCTTTTTAAGGTGCGTGAACCGAAGTGGGCTAACCCTGGCCTGGCATACCTTCCTAGGTGATGTTGCAGCCATCTATCCCGTACAGGAAGCGCATACACTACAGAAAAAAAGTAACAAGTAATGTCCTTTTTTCCACAACCACTTGTGAATGTATACATTTTTATACTTAACCTTTGAATAACAATTCAACCCATATATATATATATATATATATATATATATATATATATATATATATATATATATATCATGGAGTACCGGCAAAGACAAGGGAGACCGGATTGGCCATTTGTGGCCTTTTAGCCAAAATCAGCTAGTCATACCCAATCCCGGGTGTGGGCCACCTGGGATTCAAACCCGCAACCTTTGGTAATTGTGTCGAATGCTCTATCAAGGCACAAAGTACGAACTCACTCAGTATTCGGCTGTACTGGGATGTCAATCTGCACGCTGATGGGGTTTTCTTTGTGATAGAAAAAACCAAAATAGGTTGGTGTTTCAAGCGCAGTGGTTGTTTTTCCATTGCAAAAGTGCAAAAGGACTCTGCGGCTTCAAAGGCCCAATTCTGTCTTTTAGCAGTTAGGGGCCATGGACGAGTTTTCTTTAAAAAAAAAGAGTTGAAGCAACAGTGTCCCATGATTCCTCATATTCTTTTATCGTACTCAGACTTAAAAAGCACACTGGTGAAATCAAAATGCATTCAAAGTAATTGCGCACCCAGTTAGTTCAAAATATAAAGTATTTAATAAACTGAAGTGAGTAGATAAACATTTTATTTCGCTGATTTAGATAACAAGGTTCTACCGATATTTTAGTGGACTAATAAATTATGTCAAAATATTACTATTCGCAGTTTCAGAGTAATGAAACAAGGAGATTTTGATAAGACCAGAGAGAATAAAGATAATAGGAAGAACCAAACACTGAAACTTAATTTTGTGCATCAGTTCGTCAACGAACGACACTTATTCGGTCAAATGACCTGCTTGACCAGTAGAGTAGGGCCTGGCAGTGGCAGTCTGACACACTTTAACCTATCAGGGTTTCGTGGCTTGGAATGTTACCAACCGACGGAATATCTCGGATCTCAAAAATTGCGTGTTTTTATGGAGTGGCCCACTGGTAGAATGAGCGTCAGTCTCTAATCGCTCCTTCTTACTAGGGCCGTTATGGTACTCCTACTCCGTGTGATCTGAGCCGGCGTTTTTACGTGCGGGTCTCGCCGCGACAGTCACCGGCACCATCTCCTGCCTCCGGGATTCTTGACTTGGTCATGCGACCATGTCTGGGTGGGAGAGGAGGAGGAGTGAGTGAGTGTGCTAGGCTCTGTGCAAGTCCACTGTCACTATAAACTCAGTCAAGCGCAAGTTACCATCCATGCACCACAATGCTGTGGGACACACGGTAGATATCGTTGGCAACCACGGTCGAATTGTCATTCGGTGCGGATTCCACAAGGGATAATTTTCTCGGATTTTGGGAATGTTGGGCTTAAATGTGTCGGGATCGGCCTTTCGTTTGCAGTTTCTGATGCTTCCAATTGACATTGACAATAAAATTTCCTGCGCACAACCTAAAGTCAATGGAGAATGATGACATCCAATATCTTGTGTAAATATGCTTACAAGAGACACATTTTGGCATTTTTCCAGGTTTTCTACCAAGCATTCCAGATTGGACCGCTTTACACTTGAGCTTCGCCAACCTCAATCGATTAATGACAAACTGCCATACCTCGAGCTTTCGCAAAAGTTTCACTAGAAGCTGCTTAATTTGTATCCGGCAGTTTTACGCAGATCTGCGAAATTTGCGAAACCTCGAAAAACACTACAAGTGTGTTAATGTTTAATTTTTAGACTAATTTATAAATTTTTATGTTTTGAAATGTAAAATCGATTACAAAAAATTGTTACTGAAAATTCCACTGAATTTGAAAACGATTGAAGACGAGCAAGAAATAATTTAAAGTTTTTCGAAAAGCTTTGTTTTCTTATCGAAATATTTCTTTCTGTGCAAGATACTGTATTGCACTTTTACAAAAGACGATGCTCACGCACAAAGGTTATCTTCTTTGGACCACTGCTGGTTGCCTAATTATTAGAAATACTGTGCTTATTGTTTTGTTTTTGCAATAGTAAGTACATGTCATCTTAAATCCAACATAAAAGTTATGTTATTTTTCACATCAAATGCGTACTGTATCGGGTTAGGGTGATGACGTACACAACATAACGACATAGAATTTGATGAGAATGTTCAAAGTATTTACTCACACCTCAGCAATCCCTATTTTGAATGTGGTCTGAAAATGATAAATGTGTTAAATTCAGTCATGAAGACATACAGAACTCTCTAAACTACTGCAAAATTAAGGCATCAGCAGAACAAATAACTTGGTTCTCCGATTGGAAACCCAGCCCCTCGCACGAACCCTCATCCAATGAAGTCCATGCTTCTCAGAGGAGGACTCTAAGGAGCTGTAATTCGTCGATTTAATCGGACAAGAGTTTCGGACTAAGGCAATACAACTGGACATAAAGCATCGTGGGCCACAAGCTCACATTTTGATGAACATCTATGATTTATATTAAACAGTGTTTTTCAAACGAATTTCTTGTTTATACAAAATTACTTCAGGCATGCGGCGCTGAACTGCGACTAAATAATTAAAAGATTACAAACATATTTATTTATTATGTTTCAGTAGCTAGTATAATAATATGTAAACATTTTTCGCTTGCGTCAGTGTATACATCGGGCTCTAGAGAAAGGAAACCTCGTACGGTGGCGAACTCACAGCAATAAATTATTGGCGATGACTTCTCTACTAAACCAAAAACAACGCTTTAAATTGTTAAAAAATTTTACTAACTGGTGTCGATCTGGGCACTTCAAGCTGATAACGGGGTGAAATGGTCCCAGCGAATTGCTTGTTAAATTTTAGCATTGAGCAGTTAGAGGTGTCTCCTATATAATCAGTTATCCTGCACACACCTGAGAAAATGGAAGCAAGCGTATTAAAGGTGTTCATGATGACTAATTTGCTATCGGCATTTTTTTAATCGCCCCCTTATGACCTCATAGCTGTGACATGTGTCCAGGGAGAATTTCGATTCTGTAGTCAACTGCGGCAGGGAAACAAGCCAACTGCCGCTGGTTCAACTTCTCCAAACGTAACCGGTGTCCAAACAAGCAGGCCAGGACTCTCGATTTGCTATTCATAGGAAGCAGTAGGGACAAACTTTCGATTCTGACTGAATTGTCATGTGAGATAAAAGACTCAAACTGACGGCGCGTTAAATGGGCGGCCACTTCAACAATAAGTCGGTTGATATTCACCGGTCAATGATATTGATATTGATATTCAACGATATTGATATTCACAGGTCAATGATATTGATATTGATATTCAATGATATTGATATTCACCGGTCAATGATATTGATATTGATATTGATATTCAATGATATTGATATTCACCAGTCAATGATATTGATATTGATATTCAATGATATTGATATTCACCGGTCAATGATATTGATATTGATATTCAATGATATTGATATTCACCGGTCAATGAAGCAAGGGTGGTACAGGCACTATTAACATCCACGAAAGGCACCAAAGCCGTAGGAAGAGTACACAATCAGTCTTGCTTACAAGACATCATGTGCATCTTCCGTTTGACCTTGGGGACCCAGCTTGCAGCCCTCACGATTGACAATTTAGAAGTATTACCCCGAACGACAAAAAAAAGTCGTACACACCCAACTTCTGTGCTACACGTAGTTGTCACCCTCCAATCTGACGTCGGCAGGATCTGGTACTTGAACCCACGTTCAATTAGTCATTTAACTTAATTGGATATTAGTTGGAATGTCACCACGCCCTGCTGACTATTGGGCATGATCACAGAACGAGACGGGTGCATTTGGTTTCTTCTTGATATCCTAAGCCGAACTCGTAGGTTTATTTATCTTTTTACACCAAATATTGCAACAAAGACACACCGAGTGTAGCCTCGGTGATAACAAAAGGGCAAAAGACACGATACACAGGAATGTGGATCTCGGCTGCCTTAAGATTGAACAGTTGTCAAGTGGAAGTTCAGGTATTTCAGAATATACAGTAGATCAGTACAGGAGAAGAACAAGAAGAAAAAGAAGAGGCAATCACCGGAACATGGTGTTTATTGGTTTGAAGTTTCGGATTCGCTCTCGAACCCATCATCAGAAACAGTTGCAGTATTAAGAGTAACACCAAAAAAGACAGTTTTGTTCCAGAGCAAGAAGTTCTAGTGATCGCATCTTCTCCTTCTGAACTATTTTCCTGAACGCGCCTGTTCGCTTCCATCAGTTTTGTTACAGTTATCCGACGAAAGAAGAAGGCACACTGAACTGTCCTTACAGGATTAACTTTGGTGGTCACGATACTCAGCCTAGCAGAATTATGCAAGAAGTAGGGGTTTCGATTGGAAATTTCAGTGAAAGTCTATCAATACTCCAAGGATTTTCTTGAAAAAGCAGTAAGACTGCGTTAACCGAATGCCCTTCTTACTGAATTCCTTGCCCTGGCAACGAGCATGGTGAAGACTAAACAAACGCAGGCAAATTATTAACTTAATAGTCTGTTGAGAAGAAGTAAACGCCAGATATGTCAGCGTCATGCTTCAATAAGGGAGGCAACAGCTACTTTGTATACGTATGCGGTGACATAGCAGCTGCATCCTATAACTATTGCAATCCTTCCTGCTACTGTCTCCGATACTGGCTTAAGGAATGAATAGGAAACGTAGGACGAATGCAGTTCTTGTTTCTGCAATCGCGTCTACGTCTTCTAAACTACTTCCCCAAACTCGCATTTACGCTTGTAGCACATTCCAAAAGGTGAGCGCTGTGGTTTATCTTCTTGTTCTCTTCAGTGAAGGGAACAGCTCAGCCCGAACCTCAAAGAAAACCCCCTTCATATCAATCGTGTTCCCTTTCGCGTTTTATACATCAGTGATGGCCTAAATGGCAAAAGATTCCTTTATGAGAGTAACCTCCATCTTTTTTATCATTTGTTATGCACTGCACGACCATTGTTAGGATACAGCCAGTTTGTGTCCCCAAACCACAATATTTTCCCCCAACCGCCAGCTTTGGTTTCCGTTTCCTTTGCTTTTTCAGTAGGTTTGAGCGTCTTTTCTCCCGGGTCATTCCCATCCTTTGCACCGCCAATGCTATTCACGGAGCAGAATTTGTCGCAACCATCCACCTCCCTGTCAATTTATGAAAAATTTCGTTTTGATGGTTTGGCCATGAAAATATCTGTTACGGGTTTCCATACCTCTCTCTTTTCCGACTGCCGTCCGTCCAAGGTAATCTCCCCAGGTCCTCCGACGTAGTCGTTTTTTCCGCAACCGACTTAACCCTGATGGTTGCCTCCAGTCTGTGTGAAACAGAAAATCCACGATAAAGCGACTGCCAGCATACGGAAGCGCTCTCAAAAATTGGGCACTGGTTGGATCGGGTCTCTGGCTCCTTTGCGCATGCACTGATTGACGAAGTTATGTCAGTAGTATTTTTTTCTGAACACCTGTCGAGGACGTCAAGGGAGAGAGAGAGAGCTACGCTTTATTTTCAAGGTAAAATTCCAAAAATTTCCGCAAAAAAGGTCCTCCATTCACCGTGAAGAATCGTCCTTGAATGCGTCTCAAAATATCGATCAATTCGGACTTCATTCAAAATGGTGCCAGCGTCGTGCGCTGATGACCTCATTTTTGTTGTTCGAATAAACAAATAGGGTTGAAATACAGTATATAATGGGTGAAATAGGCCAATCGACGTACATACAAAAGGATTCACATGCGAATGGATAGCAGAAAAGATGGCGGCTCAATTGCAAAAGCCAGCTGGTTGTTTTTTCCCTCCTCCATCGAAAACTTCTGTCGGGGAAGATCCTGTAGAGACGTTCTTCGAACTTACTTTGCATGCTCAAAGACCAGTGCCGAAGACGCGGCAGCAGTGCATTGCAATGACGCCAAATCTAAAGTCACAACTCATTCAATGAGACCCAGCCAAACATGCGAGTTCCATGAGGCCAAAATTATCGCGAGAGGTGACAATCGCGTGAGCAGCCAGTTGCTTGAATCAGTCCATCAACAAATATAATGACTTCCTCAACACATACTCGGTGCTGAGAGTCATTTTGACCAAAGTAATCAGCCATTCGGGAAGCGCGCAGGTGAACAAATTTTCCAACACCAATGCCGGTGAGCCACGTGGTCGAGCGATCATCACACCAACCTGTTGAGGAAAGATCAGCAGGTAACCACCCAAATACTGGCGATCAAGCCAAAAGCGAACCCGAGGACAATCATCGCCCTTACCGGTTGCGGTCTTTGAGGATGGATTCGAGCATGAACCCGAAACGTCAGGCGAATAAAGTTTTTTTCCCAGTGACCGCGTCTCCTTCTTCTCCGTTTTCAGTATCCCACCCAGCATGTAGAATAAACAAGTTCATCATATCACGAGCGAGCTCTGGCTAACTTGGACTAGGTAAGCAGTCTCGTTTACTGTGCGATTAGACATCTGCAATATTCCGCGGGAAAGCATATTTTAGAGTGCACTTTTTTATACAGAGCTTGCCACTGTCACGGTTTTAGTAAACTAGATTACGAACGACCATGAACATTGAGTAGTGTACTGGATTTGAAGCGAGCCTTTCAGGGTAGTTTTTGCCCTCATGTGGCCTATGAATTGTAGTAAGTAGCGTTGCTGTAGTGTTTCCTGAAGCAAAATGATGTTCTCTACTAACAAAGCGAATTATCGCTATAGACAGAAATGCATTACCAACACAGACAACGGTAACTGAAATGGCCATTTCTGGTGGGCTCGAGATCAAACCCCAATACACAATGGGAAAAATATGTTTCAGTGTCCTCAGTCAACGCCCACTACCGAAGTACCATTGATATGTCCCGTAAATAAGAACTGCAGCTTTTTAAGTCCCGGCAACAATGGCAGACATTCAGCTAAGTTACTCCTCCTGTCCAAAGGATGATCTCTTTCGTGTATCACACGCGTTTTCTATATCTAAATACCTACTTATTTGATATAGTAGAATTACTTTTGTTGAAGATTTTAAAGATGCGTTTGCCTTCTGCCACCGTCGTTATGTCCCTAAGATGCTGTCTCATCATTCCAGAAGTTAGCAGAAAACAAAGCCTGACTATTAAGCACCAAACACAGGGAGCACAAATAACGAAGTTTCTAAGCAGAAAAAGGTCAATTTTCTGTAAATTCGAACAGTAAACACGGAAGAATTGGCGCAGCCAAGTACACCTTAATTGATATGCCCTTCAGGAGAGACAGAATATTTTATGTTTTCGTAAAAAACAAAACAACGACGTCAAATGGCGCATCTGTCTCGGGTACTTCCGGTTCTTGCAAAAGCGCCTGAGTAACGCAGATCAGCAAGGCGAGTTGAGCAAGTGTTGTTAAGCAGCCGAGACTGTGGATTTGCAAGTATATAAGGACCGGTATAAAAGATAACAGGGGCGGCAGACGGGGTGGCGGGCGATGAGGAGTCAGAAACAATAAAAATTGAAAATAGAGTCACCGTCCAATATCCTACAGCAGCAGCAACAGTAATATGCGTGCGTGAGTGTTTCAGGTCCGAGTGTGCAGCCAGCAAGGCCGAAGAGTGAAAAAGAGAGAGTGAGACACGCACACACACACAAACACACAAGCAGACACAAACATGCACACACGCAGGCGATGGTACATCGGATGTCCATCTAGATTCTGTCAAAAAAATAAACGGGTAATAGAAAATCAGAAAGCTCCGCAGTCAGACTATTCAGTGCTCCTCCGTCGTCACTCTAGTGTCGCCATCTCTCCGGATGTGACTGGAGCCATTGATTACCACTGCGTCAGAATCCAACCGTGTTGTTTGCTGTATAGCGCGATTTAGGGCCTGAAAACAATCAGAGTTGAGAAATTACATGCTATGCTTGTGCAGACCCCTGTTTGCATGTAAGGAGATTTTAAAACAAAGCATAGCCCAGTGTAGAAAAATGCCGGATGATGATTAGTCGACTGGCTTTTGAACTTGAGTCTTCATTTTTTGTGCCCTCTATTCAAATGCAACTCTTCTTATGTGCATGTTGGTTGGCCTATTTCATCCATTTTAAACCAAATTTTAACAATCTTTATTCGAACTACAATAAGGAGGTCATCAGCGGACGACGCTGGCACCGTTTTGAAGGAATTTAAATTTGATCTACATTTTGAGACTCATTCAAGGACAATTCTTCCTGATGTCGATAGTTGCAGTCTTCGGCTATTTGTTTGTGATCTACCGGTGTTATGTGGTTTGTATGCCCAATGTTATTCACGGTGAATAGAGGATATTTTTTGCTGAAAGTTTTGAAAATTAACTCTCTCTCTTATCGAGGCTGTTGAAGGTGTTGCCATCAGACGGAGTCAGGCTAACGACTTTGTAAATTCGCGCATTATGGATACCCATCTGCCTTATTTGCAAGGTAGAACACAGGGAAGTAAGCGATTCACACCCGTCTCTTTCTCCGCCTCCGTAAGATCACTCCTTTTAATCTGTCCTAACAACGATTATAGCTATAAACGCTACAGGCATTTCAAAATAACTGCCTCCTGTCCAGACCTTTCCTTTTTAAAAACAGAGAAAATGCACCGTGTATTACTCCGTTTCGACCACTAAACTAAAAAAAGAAGTCTACAGTTGAGTGACGACTCGTTAGCAAACATGCGCCACCGTATAACGGCGATCAGTATCCATCCCGCTCAGGAGGAAGTTGGTTCACCAAAAGTTTGGTCATACGAACGGTACTCAAGTCGCAAAAGTGAGGAGGGGGCACGATATTTAATCGGCGATTGACTGCTGTTGACTACCCAAACAAAAGCAGTCGGGAATTGAGTAAGCGGAGGCACGAGGTTTCTCCGCGCGACTATTTGTATCAGATGCTAGTTATAACCTTCAATGTTAGCATAGAAGATGATCCAAAAGTGGCAGCATTTGCTTCGGAGAAAGATTATGCGTCTAGAAGCCACGCACAGACGAATCACGAAAAAGGCCTACGCGTATTTGCAATAGTAAACTAAACTAGTCTACTATATCGAAATAAGTAGTTAGTTATACATAGAGAAGACAGGTGATACACGAAAGAGATCTGTACGAGGAACACGCATGGGAGAGAAGTCAAACAGGCCTGACCGATACGGAGCAATCGAGAAGTGTTACTGACGCAACTGCAAAAAGGAAAGAATCGTTTCCAAGACGGCCTTTTCTAGGGGACGCAGCAAAAGAATTAGAAAAACCACGTCTAAAGACGGCTATCACGAGCGCATTCCTCTCGGAGAACACCCGCGTATTCTTCACAAACTCTCCCCTCCCCCTACGATTGAGAGATTAAGATAGAATACTACTGAAAGATACATTGACGCGTAGTTAGATGAACATTGCCGAAGAAGACGAGGGATATAGGTAAGCCAGCTATACCAATCCCAGGTGGTGCACCACCCGAGGTTGAACGTACGACCTTCTAACCATTGAGCCACGGGTTCGTTATCTTGCTGGTTTAGATCGGGAATATTGACATTGGCGGATGGATGCCTCACCGATCCGTTACGTGACTTATTCGTCCCTTTCTGCAGAACAGAACGAGTGAGTCCCGTAACCGTTGGGTGGGCAGTCATCCGCCAACATCCATGTGTATTTTCTCATTCACTTGCTCCTTTTGAGCGGGATATACTGGTCTTCAGCGAGGCACCTGAGAAAGAGGCTACGTTAAGACATACGTTTCTGGCTAGATAAAGCTGAAAATAGATTGATTTCCAGTTCTATTTTCACACATCTAGTCAATACGAGTCACCGCGAATCAATGCCAAAGAATCCTTTCAGGTTGTCTACCACGTACAAGCAAACTACTCTTAGGGTCTACAACAATGGTTGACCGCAACAGCCGAGGTAGTGGCTATTCGGCAACCGAACCCGGCGTTTTAGCGTCAGAAGACATTGGTGCACATACTCCACCTTCCGCCGACTCCAGATGGACGGTCATGTGCACTCCGCACAGACCTCCTTCAAACCCCATCCCACCCCAGCCCCGATGACCACACCGCATCGACCTCTCCATATGGGCGACATGGAAGCGAGGAGTGTGACTAACCCCTGAGATCCACATGCTCATTCGCCGTGTAATAGTAGTTACCTGATGATGAAGTACCGAAAACTTGTGCTTACCAATTAAACTTTTTATGCGTAGCATGGGAGTATTTACAGCAGAGACTCTGGAATGACTGTTTCTTAATTATTCACCGTTAGTAGTTAGTGCTGCCCAGATGATGGCCTCCATAAGGACTAAAGCTGAGTCAATTACTCGTCGAGGTAGCCTCTCAATATTCCAATGATTACCCATGTCGTGTCGGATAAGATGGGGATTGTTCAGTAACAAGGCAACGGCATGCACCAATCTCCACTGAATGTGGGACGGAGATTAGAATATATGTCACAAAGCTTATCACTGACACACCGGTGAATAGATGGTTACTCGGCGAATCTTCGTCGCCAGGCAAAAAATTTCAAAAAATTTGGATGACTGTCCTCATGGAATTAGCAGAGAAGAGTAATTCGTAAATGAGGCTTCTCCAGTTTTTCTTTGGAGCTTCACCGACACTCGCAGGAAGACAAGCAATGAGGCGAGGGAAATGCCGATTGAGACAAGGAAGACTAAGATGGTCGTTTCTGGTTTATTAGTTGACTTCAGCCAGGCATACTCTAACCTCATGTTTGGATGAACCAGAATTTGAACCCGGGCACTTTGCTAATCTGCATTCTGTGGTAAGGCCGTGAACCTACCGTAGGACCCTCTCACACTACTTAACATTCCCTATCGCAACCCGTAAGAAAAGGGGTCCACTACTTAGTGGCAGAGCATTGAACCTTCCGCTCAATGAGCCCAGTATCGCAAACCGCACTTATATCCAGGAAACAGACTATTGTGAGACCCTACGAATCCGGCAACGAATGCTAACCCCTATAGAAAACAGTTGATAGGGTAAGGATTAGGTTTACGCTCTCCTTGTACGATCGGTCCCGTATAACTCACTGGCCTATCCTTTGTTCCCCGAGTTGGGTCAAATATTTCGATCTTGCCGGATAAGTCAGCCCCCTGATTAACGTCCGCCTACACCCTAATCAACCACACTCTCTTCCCTCACCAACTTTGTTCCCATAGCAAGGAAAACCTAAGAATACCAGAGATAGGCATTGACACAGTATTTGACGAAGCTAAGCAGCCTCTCTACGCTTGCTTCCAAATAAGTGCCCCAGGCGCCATAAGGACGGCGTGGATCTCACGTGTGTGAGAATGCCACAAAGTACAGTCTCGGTTCTGAGAAGAATTGAGATATCCTGTTATTTGGCAGCCTTCCAAGCAACGATTAGTGCCGCATCATGATAACCTCAAACGCATCAGATAGATTATGGTGAGGAAAACGTGCTAGTGGACGGTGGTAATGAAGTCCCGAGTATCGGTCTCTCTCTCTCTCTCATGAACCAGTTGATTTTTAGAGCCTGTCAACCAATGGGTGATGGAAGTAGGCGCCGTGGCTCGTGCGTGGTGGCAGCCGAAGTCCCTGGAGTGCCATGCGCGCATGCATAGCAGTCGCTAGGCGCTCGGAAGGAATTTGCACGGGCCGGCAAACGTGTGTTTTGCCTTCATCTGGTCCCTGTGGTCATCTAGTGCATCTTCCGCGTGGCCTGCTACAGGAAACACTCCGATCGTCCTCCAATTTAACGAAGCCGTAGCCGATCGTTGAGGTTGGCAGCCGCATGAGACGTCTAAGCAGTTCTCTTTAAGGCCCAAACTGATGATCCCCTCGCGGAGAAGATAGCTAGCAAAGGTGTATTAAACAAATGCTGGGCAATTACGCCGTCTGCAAGCTGAGCGTGGTTGATAGATGCACACTTTGCGGTTGAAACGCCACAAGAAAGCACAAATGCTGTCTCCATTCCCACACTCCACTCCACAGGCTGCTCACGCTGACATCCTTGAATTTTGTTATTTTTAAGACAATCCGCTAAGCAACTAACCAGAAAGGAGGACGCTTCTGCTGTTGCACCAAAAGGCGAAGATCACTGCCCTCGGCAAGACCCGACTCTGCGAACAGGGTCAGCTGGACGAGGTGGGAGCTGCCTACATCTTCTTCTGACCCAAACCATGCAAGCCTGGCGTCACGGTTGCCAGGCGGAACGAAATCATGGGACGTCTGCCCTGTCAACTGCAGGCTATCAACAACTGTCTTATGAACCTACACCTGCGTCTTTGGGGAACCCAATTCGCCACCGTCATCAGCTCCCCTCACACCAATAACCGACTCCGACGAGGTAAGGAACAAGTTTAAAGACGACCTCCTGCCAACTGTGGCAAGCGGCAAACCAGTTGTCCTTGGTGACTTCAGTGCACAGTCGGCACAGACCACGCTGCCTGAAGGGAGTGGCACCATTAAATACAGAGTTGCAACGATAGCAGCCTCCTCGTTCTGCAAACCTGCGCCGAACACCGTCCCCTCCTCCTCGCTATCACCCTTTTCCCACTTCCGACACAGACGGCCACATGAATCGAAAGCTCGACCGTCGATTTCGACAGCATAGTGGTGCAGGGACGGTGGCTTGCGCGTGGATTACTTATAAGTGATAGTTGACCTGCGCTGCAGCTACCGCGCCCTCTTAACCTCCCCCCTGAGTCCGGTGTCATGATAGGGTCAAGAAGACGGGAGGCGGGAGATGGCGCAGGTAGCTGGTACGGCCGGCCACCTTGGTTCGGATCTCACAGAGTGGGAGTACCATAGAGGCCACATTAGGACGGAGCCATTGCAGCCTGACCCTCAGTCCGCCAGTTAGCTACTCCGCACAAACACACACTGGGTAGACCACACGGTCCGAGTTATCCCGTCAGTTGGCAACCTTCCAAGCCACTGTTTTGAGTGCACTGTGATAGTTTTCAGCGCGTCAGAATATTTTTAGTGTGGAAATTTCGCTGAGCCGTCGACCGCACTCTCTCCCCACCCCCAGAATCAGGCCACCGTCTGAGCTGGTCAGTTGTCTGATGAGGGAGTGGGTGCAGCCACTGATGGCCTCGTCTACGCTTACTACGTACACGACCTGTCTCCCTCAAACACAAGAAATAGGATTAACACACAACAAGCTACAGGAATTCACCCTCACTCGTGGCCCTGGCAGATTCAGACCTACATTCTTGTTGGGAGGCGAGACCTGCAGGACGTGCCAAAAATTATGTGTGACGCCGACAGCTAAACGAATGACCACCTCATCGTCTTCAAACTTTTAACGGGACTGCGAGGCCATAAAGACTGCAGCCGCATTAAGAACTCCTTTGCCCCCATTAGGACCGTCTATGGTCCCCGCACCAAAGGAACCGCGCCAGCGCTAACCTCCGACGAAATTATACTCGTTCCAGAGGCATCAGAAATTCTGCAGCGCTGTGCTGAGCATTCGAGCATCGTCCTCAACAGTTCATCCGCAATCTCTGACGATGTCAGGTGGAAGTCCACACTTATGAGATTTCCTGTTTTTCCTTCTGGAAAAAATCAGGGTATAACAACAGCTAGCCAGAGGCAAAGTACCGAGGTGTGACGCGATCCCGACCAAAGTCCACCATCATGGTGGCCCCCTGCCGATGGACAAAAGCATGCCATTGTTTCTGGAGATTTAGCCGCAAGGACGAGTTCCATAAGACGTCAAGGATACCACAAACGGACGGAAAATCGACAGACATGTGAGAGCCACATAGGAATCTCGCTGTTCAATATTGTCACACTCTTCGCCATCTGCAACAAGAACCCGTTCCCGAAAGGCCAATATGGTTTTCGTAAAAATCACGGCACCATCAATATTCGCAGCCGGGTAACCATAGAAAAAGTGCCACGAAATGCGCCCCAGACCCTGCACTTCTTTTGTGGATTGGACAAAAGCTTTCGATACAGGGAATCGGGATGGATTCTGAAGAAGGATACAGTAATGTTGATGTACTGAGCGATTTGCTCAGCCGATAAACCACCTTCATGGTGGGGGGTAATGGCACTCATGACATCAAGCGGTTGTCATGCACCAATTGGCACCCAAACTGAATACGACGGCGCCTAACACAAAGCAGTGGAAATATTAACCCATCTGGGCAGTTAACTCTCACGAAAAACGATGATCATGCATATCGGCTCATCCAAGCCAGCCAGGCATTCGGTAGAACTCACTGTGGAATCACCACGGGCTCCATCTCAACAAGAACCTAAAGAGGTACAAGGTTGTCATCGTGAAAACGCAGCTCCATGGCATCCAGATCTTAAAATTCGACGTAAAACAGTTGAGCAAACTCAGTCACTCCCACCTTAGCTGCCTATGAAGAAAAGTGGAGCTGAGGTAACAAGACAGGATCCCAGCAAGAGAGGTTCTTGAACTTAACCGGATTCTCAGCACCTACGTCGTGCTGAGGCAAATCCAGTTGCGATGGAGCGGCCACGTCGAGAGGATGGGTGACCCAAAAGACTCTTCTACGATGGTATCAATATGGGTGCTCGGCAACAAGGAGGGAAAAACTATGCTAAAGACCTCCCGCAAGCATCTGCAAATAAACCTGGAAATCCGGAAGCACCTCGTTTAGGATTGACCGGTCTGGAGAAGGGCAGGAGAGGCCAACCGGATCTCCGCTGCCAAGACCAAAAGGGTGACGCGCACAACACTCACGCCCAAACCTTTCCATCATGTCCAAGCTGTAAATGGACCTTCAGCATTCGAATGAGCCTCGCTGAGGAGATTCGGTGACCCCATGCGCTAATGGCACGACAAGTGCATCTACTGCTTCCTCCGCAAACCCTACAGTAGTCCTCAAGGTGATCGCGACGGCGAACACTAGTGAGCAAACTGCCTTTGCTCCGCAGCCACCGCCGCTACCGCCCAAAAACGCTTCCAGTTGTATGCGCAACCAAGGCGAGGGACCAAACTGCACCTGTCCCAAATTTTGGCGAACGCTACTGTACGTGAAGGACGTCTCGGAAGCCGTTAGCCGCCTTTCCACACCACTTGGATTTGAAGTTGCGCCCCGACCAGAAGCAACTATCAGGAGGCAAATAATGAGGCCAATAGACCCGACACCACGGCAAGAAACTTCTATAGGCATTTACCGAATCTGGTGCAGTTGCGGACAAAGCACCTACGTCGGAGAAACTGGGAGACTACTCCGCACGCGAATGGTTGAACACGCGACAGCAGTGAGGAGAAAGGACACTGACTCTCAGGTCGCGGCTCATGCTACGGGACCCGGCCACACCTTCCAGTTTGAGCAGACGGAAATTCTCACGAGGGCTGACAACCGCATAAGCCGCGAACTGCTCGAGTCATGGTTCTCTGCGCACTGACCTCGCAGCTCGATATTCTCTATTGTGATTTAGCCTAAACAAAATTGCTAGCCATGCGGGGAGGATGCGAGGGACCAGCAGTCGCAGTGACAGCGGGCCAAATGGTCAAGTAATTTTCACGCCAAGGATCGACAACGGTGATGAAATCATGGCCAGTATCGACTCAGGTATCGGCCAAAAAGGAATAATCGAATCAACTACGAACCCCAGCGATGATCTTGAGGACTGCCAGTGAAAGTAGGAGTGTGGTTGCTCGGCAACCACGCCCTACAAATACTGCACAATTTGTGCCCCGAGTCCTCAATATAATAAGGTTGACGCGCTTTAACCTAGTACCACGCACTATGAACCGTAACATTGAAGGTAACCAACTGAATTGCTACCCAGGTTCTTCTCCGGTCAGGTCGAAATGACTCCTTCGTAATGCGGTCTTTATGGCACCTCTCACTTACCCGAGATTCGGACCTCGTATAATTTAGTCTGACAGGTGTATACTGAGGGTTTACGTCGTGTGTGGCACGTGTAGATGGGTTGTTTAACTTCACCAATCACGGGTGTCCATACTAATCTTGAGTTAGATTGACCTTGTCCTGCCATCAGAGCAGGGTGCGTGAGAGAGATAAGAGTGAGTAAGGCATGTCTTTGGTCTGATTCACTAACGAAAAAATCCCCCCCGCGTTCAACTTTTGGCGCAGGAGTGGCAGTCATCGTTTGCGGTGGTTGAACAATCGGCCTATTAAATATGATTTTATTTCCGATAATTAGTCGATTTTAGGGACTTCCACGTATTCAACCTTCCTATTATTCGCGTTCCTGGGCAAAGCTGCACTCAGGAAGGTGCGTTTTTCGTGATTTTTAGTTTTACCGGTTTGTAGGCTTACACTCCTATCGTAATTCTTAGAGTAACTGCAAAAGATTTAAGGTTCTCCGTATACCTCTTATAGGCTCTGGCAAACGCAGTGCACGTTCTCACTGCAGTAGCATGGTCAAGTTAATGTGTGTCACCTTTGACAATAATCTGCCTGAAGATAACCATTCAGATGTGAATCCTTTCGCTAGCCGCCGAAATAAGAGCTTTCGATTGTCCGTTAATTCCATAGTGAAATGATCATCTTAACCCTTGCTGTTAGGCAACAAACGTATGAGAGAGTACACAATTTTTATAACCCCGAATGGTTGAGTATCATTTTTAATGTTTAATATCCACAAGCACGTATTGAAGTAACGATAAATCTGAGATCACGGACAAAATGGGAGTTCAACTATGGTAAGGAAAATAACTTACTTCATCCTCGTTCTCCGGTGACATCGGTGTTACACCATTCGTTTCGGTCTCCTTTTTATCATAGGACCTGGTAAAGGTTTGCTAGAAAATGAAGGAAATACATGTTTTAAGCAGCTTATTGAGTGGAAAATAAAAAAGTGGTACATGTTTAGCCCAGCCTATTTCTGAACCAACTCTATCAATTAAATGCCAGGAGGTCAAGATCCCTCTTCAGACGGATGGTCTTTACCAATGATAAACGTGGACCTTCAGCACCTTGTCATCCCGGGGCAACAGACCCGGAAAGCGGCCGAATGAGAGGCGGGAAACTGCACGTTAACACCCAGAGGGAGGATGGTGTGCGGATTGTCAAAAGAAAACGAACCAGATGTCTCTTCCTCAGAGAGTGCTTATGAGGAAGACGAAGAGATTAACACACTCATCCAACTGTAATCTTTTAAGCGAAAAATATTAGTAGCGTAGAACCACAAGAATGATAATCGTCGAATGCAGAGAGCAGTAATACACAGCGGCACGATGACTTTTGGCTGAGAATCTTCTTCAACATAGGCGAAATGAACAGCAAACTGTTTACCTGCTGATGTTACATATCCTGCTGAAGCCAATTATTGTCTCCTAAGTGCCAAAAATTTCGATTATTCGAGTAATCCTAAAAAGCCCTATAATACGTGACATAAAAAAGAGAGGAAGGGTTTTAGGGAAGAAAAGCACAATCCAGGGACTTTGCTAAAGGTTTGTTGGACTGTAGGTAATATAAGTTCTTTATTTCTCTGAGATATTTTCAGAAAGTTTAAAAACGACTTTTGTCGCCTCTTGGTCGCATAAAGAACAGTAGGTATTTTTCATAGATATTAATAACTTCTGATCTGAAGCTGGAACAGAATTTTAAACCGTATTTAAAGATTAAAATAACGGATATGAAGGTGGTATACTTTCACAGGCACAAAATCAAGATCCTACGAGTGTCTCGAAGGAGCAGCAGCAGATGTCAAGTGAACTACTTCGGTCATAACTAACACGTACTCGTAGAGACGAAGAGCTTAATCCAGTTCAAGGACTGAAGAGATTGCTTATTTCACTTAATCGCCCAGCACCATCTGTGAAAAGTGTAGATTTAAAGAGCCAAAAAAAACAGAGCGATGGGGAAAACATCCCAATTAAAAGGATACCGGAAGCTACGTAAATGAACCCAGAATCCACGTTTAGTTACAGTGTTCGGCAGTTAGTCCATGGGTCAAAAACTTGTTAATACTAGGAAAACTACTGTCATATACAATAGATTCCCTATCTCATGCAAGTCAACCAAAATTCCGATATGTGTTTTCAATTAATTACTTAATTAATTACATACTTACTTACTACTTACTTACTTACTACTGCTACTACTACTTACTACTACTACTAATTACTACGACTACTACTTACTACTTACTTACTTACTACTTAATTAAGTACTTAAGTAGGGTTGGTGTTTTGATTATCATGCAGACTAATCCCATGATATTTAAGTCACGGTAGGATGCCAGCTTTTGAAATTGTACTCCTTAAAAAATGGCTATTTAAGTAGCCTGGTATTTTCTCACTGATTTTCAATGCTCTTATAATTTCAAATATGTTTTATCGAAAGCATGCATAAAAGATATTTTTTTCTCGTGCTCGTTCTGTAGTAAATTACATTTTTGTCAAATTGTATACTTCAAGAAAGGGTATTTTTCGGTTTTAAAAAAGTTTATCACTATGAGATTTTTAAAAACCATGGAATATTAATTCATAATACGTCGAAACTTTTAAGTTATTAATGTTGCCTACGATGTACACAACATGATCCTAATCCATTACAACATTTTGTGAAAACTGTATGATCTCTTTTTCAAAGCGTAGAGGAATCCATGATTTTCCTTACACAGAATGTATACAGCATATAGTTTGTAAAGCGCAAATTCAAACTTAAGGGTCCGTAGGTTTCAACATTATTTAACAATTAAGAAACTGTTTGAAAACCGAAAGAGACACTTTTCTCGTGTACAAAATTCGAGGAAGACGTAAGTTGCTATCGAACGAGTACGAGAATGAATATTTTTTTGTGCATTTTTACTACAAAATATATTTACATTAATGAGAACATCGAAAATCTGTGAGAAAATTGTATACTACTTAAACAGCTATTTTACAGAGTACAATTTCTACGGGCAGTCAAAAAGGTGTTCGGTCAAAAGCTGACATCCTACCACGACTGAAATATCTTGGGATTAGGCTACAAGATATTTTGATCTTCGTAGTCCGGCGATATCCTACGCTTGTTCAATAGAAAGGCGGTGCTGGGACGGTGACTTGCGCGTGAATTAGTTGTAAGTGATAGTAGACTTGCACTGCATCTACCACACTCGCTCTTACCTTACTCGTCTGGACCCGGTGTTAAGCCATGGTCAAAAAGACCGGACACGGGGTCGGGCGCAGGTGAAGCATCTCCCCATGGAGAGGGAGAACGGGGGGCAACATGAGCCTGCACCTACGGGTGCCCATGTTGGGCACGCGCACCCCCATGTTCGGCATTTGTTATCGGACCTCACCCTGATTTGGACCCCGTGTTGGTCCAGCGCATCTACCACGCGGCCCGTTTAGGGGGCACACGATAGTTCAATTGTCGGTTTCGGCGATGTCCAGCGTACGCTCCACAGCAGGGTGGTGCAGATACGGTGACTTGCACGTGATTTAGTTTAAAGTGATTGTAGACTTGCGCTGCATCTACCGCATTCTCTCCTCCTCCCCATCTATGCCCGATGTCAAGACATATTCAATAAGAGCGGAGATGGGAGAGGGTGCAGGTGGCTGGCGCGACCGGAGCCGCCCCTAGGCCCTAGCTTACCGTAGGCGTGCCACTACCACCCCCATATTCGGCAACCCAAATAACGCCTGCCATGCCCTGGTGTGAACCCCATGTTGTTCCAACGCATCTTCCACGTGGCCCGTTTAGAGGGCACATTAGGCTACACAATGATCATACGACAACCCAATTCAAGTAATTTATTTGAATCGAACACATTTCAGAATTTCAGTTGATATTACATGAGATAGGGGATCTACTGTAACTAAAACGAGCGCATTAAGTCCAGAAACAGTTTTCACGACGGATCTTTTAGGTTTATCCTGTGCAATTACGCCAAAATTTGAGCCAATACCTACGTACATCCACCACCACTACCGCTACTCGATTGATACTAGAAATATCATGGTGCGGGTGATGTTTCGAACCCTTTCTGGTCGTATCATGCAGCCGAAGAAAAGCGGAGGAAAATATACGACTGGCCCACTCGGTTGTGCCTGCAGGGAAGGTGTGGCAAGGTCATTACAGAAGGTGCGGAATTTAATCTATTATCAGTCCTCTGGAGTTGTGTACTTAGGTCAACCCTAAGAGACTAGGGTACTATGTAAAAGCCATGCTGTAATTTGCAACTAAAATCACATAGGGAACGTTGAGAGACCCACAGGAGAGTCAATGCTAGGTTTCAAGTGGAATGGCGCGCTACCTTTGAACATACTACAAAAACACTGTTTTACCCCTGCATGTGAGTCACTATTCTTCGTCCTCTTCTTTCTAGTAGAATGGTTGTGCTTTTTTGAGAAAAAATCGATTTTTTTCTTTATTTGTTTGGTTTTAGCCGACGGTGCGTTTAGGCATTAGGTACTAGATTTCAGGAGATCAGAACACGCGACTAGGACATACCTCGACTCCTCAGCTTTTATGCATTTAAAGCAAGCGTGTAGAGTGGGACTTATTGGCCCCACGAAATTGCGTGACAGCTCATCAGCCGTATCATCTCATCATGGTAACCTCTAGCTCCTTGATTTACACAGTTCGTCTTACTTTTTCCTTTCTTCCACGTATTCTTCTCATATCGTTTTTTTGTCGCTGATTTTATTGATTAGCCTTATGGCACTAAACTACTGACCTCGCTGTTTTGCAACGATTTCTCTGTACGAGTCCAAATTTCCTGTATTCTCTCATTCGTTACTTTTGTTATGCAGCAACGAAATAGAGTTGAGGAGCTGACGCGCAATTTATTGGGTCCAATTAATCCTGCTCATTTCGCTTGCTTTAACTTCATACCGGAGAAAAATTCTTAAACTTTTATGAATTTTTTGCGTGTTTCCCAACATATAATTAAAAACTTTTTGCGGATAATTTTGCTAGCATGGAATATAAGTGTGCTTTTTTTTTCTTCTTCTTCTTCTTCTTCTTCTTCTTCTCATAATAAAAGTAACATGACAGGTTGCAGTAGAAATAATATCCGCTTTATCCGTCGGCCGCCCTTGCCGTGTTTTTCACTACCCTGTACGTTTTTTTTCCGACGGCCGGCACGCCTGACTGCATTCGAAACACGCCTACTGAAGTAAAGTTGTTGTTTGGAAAATTGGCAAGCTTTAGCACTTGATGTGATCAATGCTCTCTTTGTAAAGTGAACTTGGACTGTTCTGTGGCCAAAAAAGAGAGCCACATAGGCTTTTGTAATGCGTTTGGTTGGCTACACGGTTGCTCAAACCGGTACGTAGCCACTGATTCGTGCGGCATTCGCTAGACGATGGCTTTGTGACAAGTCAGCCTCTATAGCTAAGCGCATATTTAAGCTACTTGACTTCAATTCACCAGCTAGATTTGACTGGCAGAATTTCAGGCCACTCAGAGTTTAGTTTCCTCACTTTGAGAACACGATGAGCTTCTACCTTCACACGCTCAAAGTCGTGATTTCGTAGGTTTGCTAATGAGGACAGAAGTTGGTACCTCTCTGAACCGAAGAGCAGACTGAAATGACTTCTTGACACCACAGACTTTATGCCAACTGTCTTGGATGAGAACTCCGTGGTTGGAGATACAAGAGAAAAGACACTGTCCAGTAGGCGGTGGGAAATAAAATGGCGCGACTGGTGGAAAAAATTAATTTTAAGGCTTTCAACTTACCCGTCAAACGCGTTAGCGACGACAGGGAAAAATAAAGACAGCAGACGTACGAGTGCAATCTTTATACGATGCCGATTCTGCACAAGTAAACACCCAATAAAATTAGCATCCAAGCATTCATCATAGATATCCGCATTCTTTCGATGATCGATTTATCGCCGACGTTCGGATGTGAGTTTAACTAGGTGGATCACATAATATTTGTACTGGGGGAGTTCAAGCCCGAGTAAGACTGGTTAGAGCAATGTGATAGAGCGTTATACTTCTAGTAAGCAGGTCACGGGTTTGAGCCTCGCGTGGTGGATTGGCTGCGATGGGATATGGCTGGTTGATGATGGTCAATGATCCAGAAATGACAATTTCAGTCTTCCTTATCCGTGATGTTATTCTGCTTACAATACTAACAGCTGTATGGCTGCTGGCATGGCTTGAGACGGGACGAGCCAGTCCCGTAAACGATCGGTGAGCGTCCATCCAAGAACTCGTTATTGTGTCCGCGGATAAGGTGCATCTGACCATCACACTGGGCAGAAGATACTATTATTAGAAAGCCAAGCGCCTACTGGAAGAGCGTCAATTCCATTTGTAATACGAAACCAACCTCACAAAACCACTGACACAAGGAACAGACGTGGCCTTGGTTGCAATGGGGAAATGAGGTGTTGTATCGCCGATCGGCCAGCGCATGACAGGAGCCCAACAAGGGACCTTGACCCGATTCTGTGGCCTGCAAAGCAAGTACGATGAAACGATGAATCACGTCAGACAGGATAAAATTCCCCAATTCTCGAAATGTTTTTTTGTCAAGACATGCTTTAGGCTCAGCAGAACAATCTACGAAAGGCACTCCGATGGGTTCATCAATTTCGACCGAGACGGTTTTACAACTGGCTGATCTTCCAACGTCACTGACTGTGATAATGGATTAGTATGCCTGAGAACCTTAAGTTGATCAGCGGACACATTCGAAGTCTTCCTGACGCTTCTAAGTGCTTGGACGGCTCTCCATTCTGAAAGCGTTTGCTACCAAATATCGATCAGGGCTTTGAATAACTGACCAAAGCTGTTAGCCTCGGCCCGATCAATTTCTTCTCATTTGCTGTCTCAGCCTTCGTAGGGAGGTTTGTGTGACTTGACGACCGCTGGTGGTGCCAATGGTCGCCAGATAGGAGGGCATTTGTAAGCTTGGGTTCTTCGCATGGCCACCTTCGCCCACAGTCCTAAAGTTCGGTGTGAACACCATGTCCTGGTCTGTATGCATGTACTGACGCATGATTTTATGGACCACAAGGAGGTTTAAAGGCCTGCTGATAGAGATGCCATCTGAATACCGTGGCGCAAGCATCAGTCGCTCCAATTTTGAGGTGCCTCGGCCAAAGATAATCGGTTCTTGAATATCAGAAGTATGGACAGTTTCTCCATTATGGGTTACAAATTGCGAGTTTTGGTCTAACCTCGGAGCCGCCAGTTTGCGCTCATACAGACAGGTCTGCAATTTTCACCTTGTGTCCTCGACGTAGTTGCGTCCCTATCATTGCAAAACATTTGCTAGACAACTGCCAACGTTTCGGTAGGGTTTGCATCAGACGACAACTAATTTTCGCTTGGGCTCTATGGGCTATGCCTACTCCCGCAGGATGTAACAATCGAGAGACTGTCTCTGAGGCTCCTTTTATGTAGGGAATGGCCCTTAAGACTTCGGATTGTTAATCTTTTGGTCGTCGTCTGTTCACTCGGCGCTTGCTTTGGTTGATAAAGGAGCTTGGGTATCCATTAGCTCGGAAGAGGTCATGAAGGTACTGTCCTGCTGCAACGTGTTTCAATTCTTTGGAATATAGTTCAAATGCAACTACGTTTGTACTTGTTGGTGTAGTGTGGTATTGGCTTTGTGCTGGTAGCCTTTCTGAATACTGTCCAGATGTCCAGTTACACACCGGTGCACAAGGACATAGGGGCAGGGAAGTTGATTGTCTGTTTCAGCTTCCATCGGGAATTGCATAATTGGCTCAATAACTCTTGAAGGTGCTCACTGTCAAATGTTTTTGTAATGTCATCGAAATAACGAGCCGAAAACTCTGGTTGTTGATGACCAAGTCTTATATCCGCTGAAGGACAAATTAAGCAATCAGTTCCGTACATGCTCTGCATTCAGTGGCTTGTGCCTCTCGTTGTAGCGTTCAGCTAGAAGTTGTCTCATAGCATCAGTCACCAGTTGCTGTGGAATGGAGGTGAAGAGTGAAACAATATGAAAGGCTACCAAGTATTCAGCTGACTCTAATGTTAGATGCTCTACCCGTTCAAGGAACTGAAGCTGTATATTACTTCCAGTGCTATCACAGGTGGACCAAACGACTTATTCATCATCAGTCCCAATTTCAGGATTGTTGGGAAAATCGCAGGCCCTAGCGACTCCCGGATGTGGTCCACCAAACCATCATCGCATCCATACGAAAATTTGCGATGAATGCGGAAGCTGTTAATTTTAGTAGGTGTGGTTTTGCATTCTATAAATCCCGCACTACTTAACGACCATCTTTATTTTTGATGTCCCCCGAGGATGGATTTGGGAGTGGATCGAAAACATAAGGCAAGGAAAATGCACGTTTCAGTGATTGAGTCTCCTTGTCTTCCGAGCCCAGACTACGTCGCTGAACTTTTTTCATGCATTTGCACGGCCCAGCATATGTATGACACGTGTAGACGCGGATTCAACCCCGTCAAGCACTGCGTTCACGTTAGTTCATCGGGAAGATTTGACGTTTTCTTGCCACTGGAAGCGTGGCCAAAGAGATTGAGACACACAGGTGGCAACTATCTGTCCTACTTGACAGTCCCTTAAGACGCAAGTTACTACTGTGCACTAAGGATGACACGCGTCCTCGTCTCTCGTAACGCCTGAGATGGCATACAATAAGTAAGGTAAAAAATGCAAACATAAAAGTCGTATCGAAGAGCGATGGAACCAAAACCTGCCAAAAGGCTATAAGAGGAGCGGGAAAAAAAACAAGCCCTATCGCACCTGTGGACTGGGTAATCTATGAATGACCCGAATTGAGGGGGGGGGGTATGCTATCCACGCCAGGGGGGCTGGGACGCCCAAACCCGACATCGTATCGGCACAGAGATGGGAGCATGCATTTACTTACGCTGTTCAAGGGTCCACAGAGGGATCAGCTGCAAAGGATTAGAGGAACAGTTGTAGGTAAACCAACCTTCATGGTGCTAAGTAAGTTAAAACATGATCGAATGGAAATTCGCGCGGGTGCGATACATGCGAGCCTGTATTTCTACTCTTTCGCTAGAAGGGCACCGACCGCAAAAGGAGGTTGATTAGACAGCAGTGCCTATTTCCCTTCAGGTGACCCTTACAGCGAATTTCAACAGTGGCAAAACAGATGCGGATTGAAGGACCTTCACTTTTAACTACTTAGCCTCACCCCCAGAAGGGTCCTCGCTTGACAGGTGCTCATTTTCTCCTTTATGCTTGAACGTGAGTCAAAAACCGAGATGGGTGTATAGGACCACTCACCTGGGTCTCTCGCCTCTCCTTGGACTCATTTCTAACTGTTGTCACAGTTGTCTTGTGTCGCTGAATAATTCGTTTCACCTGCTGGCCATCCTCGTTGATGTAATAGTCCACCTGAACCACCGGATCCCCATGCGTTTCTTCCTAAAGCAAATTTCAGGAAGACCAGAACACCTGGAGTGAGAGGGTGAGATGGCTACAGGGGGAGAGTTAGTTGTCCTTTGTGACTGTCCCACCGGCATGACATAAGTAGGCAGATGAATGTTGCTGGCAAAGACAAGGGAGACTAAAATGGCTTTTTCTGGCGTATTAGCCGTAAACAGCCAGTCATACCCAGTCCCAGTCGTTGCAACACCGGAGAATCGAACCCACTACCCGTTGAACAGAAGTTAAACGCTTTAACCATTGAGCCACGGAGTTGTTGTCTTGCCGGTTTCTATGAGGAATGCTTACTTGCATTCGTTGATGAACGCTCACCGATCGCTAACCGAACTCAATCCTTCCGCTCTGCCTTGAGGCTCACTCTTGAGCCCCGTCAGCAGCCGCACAGCGGCTAGTAGTAGAATAGGCAGATGGATATTGCAGCCAATATCAGGCAGTTTGCCAGGCACAACCATTATAATTGAATTATACTGAAGCGCATCTGAGCATGCTTCGAGGAGCTTTTGCATTCTCTAGGTGCCACTACGGGAGACCTTTTTAGCAAGAAATGCTCTTTAAGAAGTACTGAGGACACCGAAATGGTCATTTGTAGCTTATTATCCGTCAAAATCCAGTTATAACATCCCTTAGTGGGTTGATGAGCATTTCGATTAAAAGCTCTAGCCATTCGGGCTATTGGATGCACCTTGGTCAGCTCCGACGGGGATTATGCAAACGCCGATGCATTTGAAACCAATCTTCTACTGATTCAGTGCTAACAATGTTATGGGAAGAGCAGATATGTACGGTTGTGTGAAACAACGAAGTAGACTTCCACCATTTGCACGATTTCGAATCGCGCGTCTGGTTGTTTGAGTCTCAGAGTGGTGTGCTGGGTTCAAAAATTAGTTCATCACCCTGCATTGTTTTACCGTAGGAGTAAAAACCCTTGCACTAAAATTATCGGAAACTTTTTGTTAAAGAACATCACAAAAAAACCCTGTTTCAAAATAACGAGAAAAAGATAGACTGTATTTTGGGTAACGCTTCCGTTTTCAAGTGTGTGGTAAAAAGTGGACAGATGCTATTCCTCTAGAAGTGTCTGCGGTCAGCATTCAGCACCTCTGACGGATGGGAAGTGAATCGGGAGAGTTCCCCTCAGGTGCTCAGTAACCAATCAGAAAGCTCAGGAGGAGAAGATTCGATCGCTGTGACAAAAAGTGCTTTGGTCTGACGTTTAAGGATTATCAATTAAACCCATAATCTGTGACTGTCTCTGATGATGGGTTCAAGTGACAATCCGAAACGTCAGGCCAATAGAGCGATCGCATCTTCTCCTTCTGAGCTGCTTCCTGGCCCTCGCTTGTTCGCTTCTATCAGCGATTAGTAAGCGCTAACTGGACAGAGCCAAAAACCAGTTTACAAGACGTCCTGGACACAAGATTGGTGCAGTAAAGCGACTTCTGGCTAAAATTCCCGTATACACTAAAAACCCAAGTTAAACAAGCGCAGGACATTCACTGATGTGGTTAGGATCTCACTGGATCCCATTTAGTCCACCCACCCGCCATCTGGCCACTGGCATAAACGAACGTTGTGTCATAAGTCACATGCCACATATAATGCACAGGTATGTTGCTAAAAGTGCAACAGGCAAGACGTAGACAGCTGCTTCACGGTTGTAACCGATCATCAGTGCATAATATGCCTTGTGCAGTGTTCTCATTCTGGTTACTCGGGGCTCGCTAAACATAAAGATCAAGAGACTATATCGGCAAAAATTCAAGAATTTTGCTCTGCTATCTTAACTGTTGCCGGAGTCGGGCCGCATATTGCAATCTTGCCGGCTTCTCTCCTGGTTATCGTATTCTAACCCAGAATAATTCACGTGTCCGAATCACTCACGAGACATTTCCATTGTTTCCCAATGGAAAATTTGAATCTGGAAGCAGGGATGGTTTGATTTCGCGGCTCCAAATACTTTTTCGGTGTTCAGCCGTTTCAAAGTCAACAACGTAGTGTTACCGCAGATAAACGAACTCAAACGTTTTGGAACGAACGTACTCAAGTTATGGTGTTTATAAAAGGTGGGATTATGTTCCATCGTAAACTAGCAGAATGAACAATAAAAACAACTTTAAAGTTATATTTCGTATTGACTGGTAGGGCTTTTTAGCGATTTGGCTAATTTTGCCGCCTTGATCGACTATCGCTTTGCATCGGTGCAACAACGGTCATGAGACGATCATCGCGTTGGCGTGGGGCGGCTGTTTTGTCTGGTATTCCGTCAGCTTGCTTGTCGTGTAAGACGTTTCTAAGGCCATTTCGGGCCGAGCTCAGCGCTGCTGTTCCTACCTCTACAGAAACCAATCTGTCTTGGTCTGCGTTGTAAATCGTGTTTGCGCAGTCAGCTTACTGCATCGGAATTGGTGGATCCTGTACATTGCCGTGGGTTAGGCGGGAAACGTGATCTAAATGTGATTAAAGTCACAGCTCCTGATGAAGCCTCGTATCTCAGGGGATAAGAACGTTGGCTACGATCAACCTTCTTCCTTGCCATCAGGTATATTAACAATAGTAGATGGGCGCTCACCAATCGTATTACGACGGAATACTCGTCCCGTTGTGCCTTGGGACTAACTCTTGAGTCCCACCAGCAGTCACGCAGCAGAATGACTTTACCAACAAATTATTAGGGGATTATGGCGGATTTTAATAATTCATTTGACCTACTCAGTGACCTCAGTCATTAGACTCACGGCTCCCGCTGGGGGCCTCGTAACTAAGTTGGCTAGAGCATTGGCGGTACAAAACCTTCCCCCTGCTGGCGTGGGTCCGAATCCTACCGAGGTCGCTGAGCTTTTCACAGGCGGGTCAAATGAATTGGCAATATTATCAGGATCGATTTCGAACTGGGTTTGCTGGGGAACCGCGTTTCCGTTGTGGTAGACCTTCTCAGTAATGTTAAATCGAAACGCAATAGAGAATGGCTTATGTATTCTAGCTCCTCAAACAGATCAGGACATAGATCGGGTAGAAATCAAGAGGATGCAGCAAAAAAGACTAAGGCACTTACTTGAATAATAAGTTACTCTTCAGCATATTACCGGCTGATACAAGGCGCTGACGCGGGGGGACTGTTCACGGATATAGTAAGAGTACGGAATACACTCGTCCCGTTATACCTTGAAGTCAAATTTAAAGTTCTCACGTACAGTCACATAGCCATGAATAATAACGTGGGTTAAAAACCGATAAAAAGAAGGGTGACTGAGATGACCAGTTTCGGTTTATTAGCCATTAACAACTAGCCATACCCCGACCTTGGAGTTATCCAAACCTGGAAAAAAACGGTGGCCGGTTGAGAATGACAACCAGTCCAGCAACGGCCGTCCACATCTCTACCATCTTCGCCCTTATTCAAGGAAGAGACTTTTACCTCATAGATGCGAGTTTAAAAAGTTAAGGAGGTTAAGAGTAGTGGAAAGTCCAAGACGATATGTGTTAGTGTTCTTGAGTGAGAAGAAGAATGAGTATAGCTTGAAGAAACAAACGTCTTTTGTGACATCCTGCAACAGAGTGTGGCTTGCTTAAAAGCTTCGTATGACTTTTGAGCAGTTTAAAACCGCAGCTCTACCCCTGCGCCAAAGGAAAGTTCGGAGCTGGGCCTGTTGCTCCCACCACACAGAGGAAACTCGAACCCAGATGACCAGGACCATTGGCACCTGATGTTTGAAAGGAAAGCCATTCATTTCAGCCGAGAAAGTTTCGAAGGGATCTACTTTCGCGTCTGCCAAAACTTTAAGAAGGACTTAAGCCAGCCTCTGCAGTGGTACATTGACCTCTTCGTCTAGGTTTGGTTAGCAGTCGCGCTCGAATAACGAGCCTGTAAATCAGAACTCACCACGTGGATTGATTCACTGTAGGAGGTCATTGGCACAGGTGGAGGGATAAATTCTGTCTCTGAGGCTGTTCGGATCACAGTATCCTCGTCCTTATCTAGGGAGGAGGTGCTACGATTGACCGCTGCCTCAGAGTGTAAGGTGTGGCCTTGTTTTCGATCCAGACTGGCCACGGTTATTGTAACGCCTTGATGTTGAACCTCACTCTCGACGCGTTCCGTGTTCGCCTTTGAGGGGGCAAGGGAGACGGGAGTCAAATGAAGTGGAGGGGGAGGAGGGAAGAGAAAAGAAGAAGCAGTACCACAGTCAGTAGCTTGGGCACAGATAACTACGACAGATTTCATGCCAGAATGAGGGCCTACAGCTACTGAACTTCTAATGTATTTTGTTTTTTATTCTCAAATCCTTATATAAACAAACAAATATTACACGATCGAGATCGCAATGCAGATTATCAAGGGATATAATCCTAAGTTAGTTCATACACTGTAGTTTGTGTTAGCTTTTCCCCTTGAAAATAACTGCAGCTACATGTCAAGCCTATTCTGTAAGCGTAATTTTCAACTAATTTTCTATGCTTGCGTGTCTCACACCGGATGTATATGAACTACACCTACTTAAACAAATAAAGTAGGGAGTCTTGCATATTAAACCCACCCACACTACATGCCATGTTGTTTAAAATTCCACGGTTCTGCCCTGAATCAGTCAACCCACCAAACTGGTATTTCTATTTAGCCTCTAGCACCTGCTTCGCGTCAATAAGTTCCAGAACAACAAAGCTGCCACTTTGAACTTCAAGGTGAAGCTTCCGATCGACGTCTTAAAAAATAGATTCTCTGTTGAACGCTGTGGTTAGCAATTGAAAGGTGATATGACGGTGGTGGTCGTGGTTAGAGACAATTGTTATTAAAAATACACATGGCAACAAAAGTTTAACGAGGGTCATGAAGGGTTCCACCCGTAAACCTCGAATACATTCAAAAAGCTGAAAACAGCTCACAGCTCAAACTGTAAAAACATTCGCTGTCGGAAGCCATTATACCTCAGCAGAACTGCGACTTATAAAAAAAGCGGTTGGCAAACCCACGAGGAAGTCGGGAACCTGGATTGAAAAACTCAAAAGTTGCATCATTAGGCGAGATTACGGCCCGAATTTGCAAATTTCGTACTCCAATTGCAGCGCAGGAGAAACACGGAAGTAAAATCTAGTCACTGAGCACGGGATTCGCTTAGAAATATGAGTATTTCGGAACCATTGCGAGTGGTTTTTGAAAACAAACTGCCTGCTCTCGTGAGACCATCCTACCCAAGCTACTTTAACGTTTCACAGCTCATTCTTCTTTTTTTTAAAACATGGTTTTCTGCCCATCACGCCCATTCATTCTCAAACCCACTGTAGCTAAAATGAAATCTGGGAACTCTTCCGGTCTACTTGAGATAATGGAACATTTCAATAAAAAAACATACATGGACTGTCTCACCTGAGCAATATCTCGATAAGCTTTTTTTAAATACAACGCAGTTTAATTGAATTCGTTGGTACTCTTCCTGTCCAGATGTCAAAAACAAAGACCGGCACCCGATTTTGTTATCTCTTTTGGCACTATCCAACTAATTAGCGTGGTTTTTTTCGACGTGACTCGTGAGACGAACCTAACTTTTAAAATAGGCTTTCCACTCGAAAATATTGCTTAAGCGCGAATTTTAAATACTGATCGGCGTGGAATATATTATTCACAAGTGGCAGCATTCTGGCTTATTATTAGGCATTTATCCAGTCACTTTTCACGATCACACTCAGAAGAAGATGCATGCTCGAGCCAAGTGTGTTTTCAAAATAAATTCTAAGTCTAACCATCTATTGTCCAACTAAACACAAAAATACTCAGTTGTAATAATCATCCTTTAAAAATGACGTACCCTTTATATTTTGTCTGAAAAATGGTTTTTTAGCTTAAGAAACTTAATATCCTTGCATATTTTGTCGATGTTCATATGCTTTTCCAAGTAGTCTAAAATATCCAAGTTTATTAATCGTGCTTGCAAGGCACAAAACGTAAGGAATATTTCATCTCATATCATATGAACATCAGAATGTGGCGTCATAGTACCACGACGGAATTAATAAATATTATCTAGTGAAAGTGCTTTGGAACGTTTATCATGTTTAATAACCTATAAGGATGGAGGTACATTTATTAAAAATCTGAAGAATTAGGCAAAAACATCGTAAAAGACTGGGAGGTCGGGAGTATGAACGTCACCCTACACAATACAGATGATCTTACGCTAAATTCCAAGAAGGGTTAATATCATCTTATCTTAACCCTAGCACTGACAGTTATCCCAAGCTTAATCGCAACAATAATCCAAACCCTAACCATACCATTAACCCTAATGCCTTAGCACAAAGCCATCGTATTTCGGTCCGTTTCTGTTCCCCTACCCTGCCGAATCTGAGACTGTTTACTGATGAAGCAACTAGAGAACTAAACACAAGGAAGAATATGCTGAACCGAAGTAACCTCGGTTAGTGCCCCCAGCAGGCCAGTGACTGGACAGCTGATTAGATAGTTAGCACCCATACAAAGGAAAATTAGAAGACACATACTGCTCCAGCCAAACATGAAGCCAAAAGACAAACGGTTAAGCAAGCCAAGCGAAAAAAACAGGCATACTCCAAAGTCACTGGTTATTCCCGACCCCGTTAAGGCAAAGCACCAACGTATTTTTGCGGTAAGCTATTTCTACGTTACAAGGAAGCAGTAACAGCACATCAAGGTATGCGAGAGGGAGAGAAAGGCCATTTACAGTGGACGCCAGAGAAGCAACACTGGGAGACGAACCGAGATGATGGAAGCCTTGGTTGAGCAACTGTCAAGTGGGGGATACAGAGAGAGAGAGAAGATGCAAAAGTTGACACATTGTAAAAGATCCAGAAAATATGTCTTAAGGGGTGAAAATAAAGCGCGGAGACAGCAGCAATCAAAGAAACTGCCTGGGGCCCAGAACTGACCAACCGCCAGTTCCTGGCGTAGCATAGGTATATGCCCACTCGAAGTTATGCCCAGAGGCCGTTGAATCGTAGATTTGTCTGGAGAATGTCCTAGGCAATCACGGTCTTGGGACTATAAAATAGTCCAGTTTCATCGTGTCTTCGGGTTGTAAACAGGCTACTGTCAGGTTTCCTAAATCATATATACTGCCAGGCACTCAGACGTTGCCCTGCTGGAGTGGTTAGGGACTTTTTTGGAAATAACCACTCTGATGACAGCAGCTGGAAGCTGGTTCAGCCGCTGACTACAAAATGTAGACTTAAGAGTGATTTAGTAGATTGATGGAGTAAACATCTGTGACCAGACCCGGACTCGAATACGCCCATATTCATCGAGGCAAAATCGACCGGGGCACCGAGGACGGTATCATCCTCTGCTGACCTGACCCAGTTTTATTTGGACCCTTAACGGGAACAAGAATTGGGCTTGTTCTGCGCGGATGCGTTTTGAAACTACTGCGGTGCCCTTATAGTCACCACTTCGAAAGTTGCCATTTGACCCGATACTTCGGTCCTCCTACCACCGACGAAGTTAATGCTCACGAGTTCATCACCAGTGGTGGTGGAGGTGGTGGTGGCGGCGGCGGTGGTGGTGGTGGTGATAAATGGCGTGAAAACTAATTAACAGTTTTACTAATAACCATGTACCAGTGGTAACCTACACACTTCCCAATGATCAAGTACCACGCTGCTTACAAGCATGAGTAATCGAGTTGTGTTGATTAGCGAATCGAACTAAAGAATTATCGCATCGAGTATAAATGATTGTGATAAAACGAGACCAACCAACTGTTAGTAAAAGCGGGATGACTCAGCATCACCTGTTCGTCTACTACTGCTTTCCATCGAGGAGTTAGAGGATGAATCTCAAATAGCGGGCCAATTAAATTCTGAGCGGTCCGGTCTCCTTGAACTTGGTGATCGTGAGCGCACACGCTGGTCTGTAGGTTTGTCTTGAATAATAACTCGCCTTCTAGCCAAAATTAATTCTGTTCGTTGCTAGATCAACTGTCAGCCAGATGAGATTCCGGGCGGCATGCCAACAATGTACTACACACGTGCGTTGCGCAATAATGGCTTACCATCCGTAGGAAAGACACAGCAAAATTTTCATTCGCAAGTCAGGTTGTTTGTGGATATCAATGAATTTGGTGGCCATGATATATGAGCCGGTGAACTTGATAAGGCATATGGATAAGTCAGCATCTGGCGAAGGCTGAGACTAAGTTTGCCTATTCATTTGATCCAACAGCCGGTTACTTTGCCCTCTGAGCTGGGGCCGATACATCTAATGGGGTACGTGTGCTAATAGGGAACATCGCATAACCGTACGCACGCCCCGTTGATTAAAAGCTCACCGATCGGTAACGGAACTCACGCGATAAAACGAGACCAACCAACTGGTTAGTAAAAGTGGGATGACTCAGCATCACCTGTCCAACGCTCTTACCCACTGTGTCCGGGGGTTCGTTGCCTTGCGGTTTACATCTAGAACATTGACTGGCTGATGATGGCTACTGAGTCAGAAATGGCCATTGCAGTCTCCCGTGTCTTTGACGGTAATTTTCATTTGCCTATACCACTACTAGCCATTGTGCGGTTGCTGGCGGGCCTCTAGAGAGAATCTCAGGGTATAACGGGACGAGTGAGTCCCGTTGCCAATCGGTGAGCATTCATTAATCAACGAACTTACAATTATTCAGTTTAGTGCTCGTTCTATTTTTTAGATAAGTGGAAATCAAATGAGCAGTATGAGAGGATCATGTGGGCTCTAGTAATTGTCCTTCTTGGAAAGCATTTGATAAAAGCGGAGTATTCTTGGCAGTGTCCCAGGATGCTGCATAAACACATTTTCAGGATGCGAATAAAATAAAAACCGTTGGTTATCCTTGTCGCCGGATCTTCTTCTGTGGCCGGTCATCGTTCAAATTGCCTGTGGCAGCTGAAGTTCATATAAGTAACGCAGGAGGGATCATCCGAATCTGTCCTGTAATCTGATCACGTTGGCACACGTCATACCCATACGGCTTTGCAGTGTCCTAGCCAGAGCCAACAGAGCGTGTGCCTTTGACTCCCAAGCACCAATATGGAGTAAAGTAAGCAGATGAAAATCATAGCTGCGAATCTGCCTTACTTGTGGAAATCCTTGTTAATCCAAACGGGTAGCAAGGATCGTTTCCATTGTAAGTTTAAAATGGATACAAGCGCATGGCGGAGTATTAGTAAACAACACCATCTAGCAAACGTAGCCTGAGTAACCAGCTGTTTATGATAACCCGACAAACATGAAAAGTAATTTCATGTAAATAATATTTAAAAGTTTAATTGTCAATCGACGGCGACCTTGAACCTCGTGGATGGGCATTCGTTGATCTGTTGCGGGACTCGCCCACCCCATTCTGTCTTGTAGCTCACTTTTCAGCCGTGACAGCAACCGCACTGCAGGTAGTATTATAGGTGAAAGAACATTACTGACACAGGCAAAGGAGACTGAAATGGCCGTTTCTGACTTGTAAGCCGTCATCAGCCAGTCATACCCAGCCCCAGCTGTTGCACCAACCCGCGGCCTTTTTTCCGTAATTTTCTGCAGTGGTTAGACGTTGTGTAGTGCCCGCAAAGCTCTAGAGTGCGCCTCAAGACAGAAGTCGACGAGCGAGCGTCTACCTGTGAATGTTAATTTTCCCGACCAAAACTGAGATGATAGCCCGAAATGACAACTCCTGTCTCCTTTGTCTTGGTCAGTAATGTTCTGTTGACCCTGAAACTGCTGTTTGTTGTGTCAGGGCTTTTAAGATCGAAAGCAGTAGGAGGAGGAAGAGGAGGAGGAGGAGGTTTGACATATTTGATATCAACAATTAAAGTGTAGGCTAAGTACGGCAAGGTAAACGCGATGTGCAAAAGTAAAATTCGAAAATTAGCTTACAGGTGTCCTTGGTACAGCATTGATGTCTTTTGGCCAGCGCTTAGAGTCACACACATCCTCGTCGGCTGCCGCAAAGAGGTAGTACCACTCTCTCTGAAGTATCCAGAAATCGTAAAAATATTGGTGGAGTTAAACACATACCAGCGTTAAAACTCTGTGGGTAATAAACATGTCCACCATTTTTCAGAATTGTTAAGTTTTAAGTACCTCATTTATTAACACTTGTATCATTTTAGGAAGGCCCCAAACTTCAAATATAAAATGTACCCAACTTTTAACATACATCTTGGAACGAATGGGTCTTCTTCAGTCTTGACTGAATTCAGAATGGAAAGCAGCGGTATGCTCATAAAGATGGTGCTATTGGTAGTGATTTGTGATTATTCTTACAAACTTCGTACCCTACCGGCCACAATTGACTACTTCAATGTTAAAATAAAGTCTTATCTTGAGTGACCATTTTGCCCACCGATGTAAAGAACCTTGTCGGTTCGATCATAGTGAACGACGATGTCCACCGTGTATCCAATATCAGGATGGATACCGGGACCGTAACTTGCGCGTGAATTAGTTTATATTGATAGTATACTTTCGCAGCATCTTCCTCACGCACTTCTCCCTCACTCACCTGTGCCCCAGTGTCCAGCTAGATCCCAGACTACCGGATGCGGTATCGGACGAAGTGGCTGACAAGCCTAAACAGCCTGTCTGTATGTGCCACACACAGTAGGTTGCCTAACTCACAAAATGTCGAGATCAAACGTCGGGGGTAGTATGGCACACATTTGAGGGTGTTATTTTGGTTCGTTATATTGAATTGATGCACCAAAAGCTGGTTACTGATGAAAAATTCCGCTTCGGATCTGTGTATGGAAAAGAACTGGGTCTAATGGGGCCAAATCCAACGTTTCTTGATATTCGGGAACTTGCCTACACTATTGAAGGCTACAGATCAAAAAATCTTAGTTGTGCACTTTTTAATATAAAAGAACACTAATATAAACCGGAAATTGTATAACTACCATTTCATGGAATGCAAATTTTTGTTTGGCGTTTATGAAAGTCAGGCAAATGCAAGTAAAAGAAATCACATGTTTTCAGAAACACGATGGCAAACTCAGCTTAAAAACTCATAGTTTACAAATTTGTGACGTTTTTTGACATAAAAATCAATCATAAAGTTTAGTGACAGTAGCTTGTTTTACCATGCCGAGATTTGTTGCCGTAACCAAATATGTATTTCTGAGGCCATGAATTATCATAACTAATCTTTTTCACGCTGTGCTCGAGATATATGCGGATATTTTCTATCTGTGGTTGATTACAAACTTATATGGAAACTTGAATCGGAACAGTCAGAAAATAAGCAGTTCTCACAAAATATTAGTAGATATTCGATACTCTGCTGGACATTTACAATTATAAAACGGTGCCCAAAAGTAAACAAAATATAGCAAAAGACGCCATAATATACAGCGAAAAGTCAGTTCTTTTATGTACAGCCGAAAATATATAATTATTTTCCAGGGATGTATGAAAACCGGTCAAGCTTCCCCATTTTTACATTGACTTTACCTTGGAAATAAGTAAAGTAGGCAGATATTCGTCAGCGAAATAGGTAATTAAAGAGCCCTTCAAAGAGAAAAGTTATCGTGAAACAGTTTTGTAATTGTTTTAGGCCTATTCATTGCTAAATTGTGTTATGGGCATATATTTTTCTCATAGCAAATTTTTATGCTTGGGCGAGTCTACAAATATGACCCAAACGGCCATCTTCGTTAGAAAAAATGTCTCAAAACACATCAACGTGGTAAATATTTTAAGAAGTATCTTATTTTAAAGGTTTTGATAAACACATAGAACCGAATCCATCTTTATGGGCACTCGACTGCAAACAAAGAAAATCGTAAAGGAAGATTTGAAACTCATCATAATCGAACACCCACAATACATATAAAACAATTTATCAAAAGAAAATGTGCTCTCACTATACAAAAATGGTACATTTACGATTGCACCTGATAATTCTATTAAATAAAGCCAACGCTCTAGCCAACTGAGCTACGAGGCCCCAACGAGAGCCATGAGTTTAATCACACTTGGTTCAAGTTACCCGCCCAGCCTACTGCAACGTATGGAATCCACCAATTCCGATACAGTAAGCTGACTGTCCAAGCAGCATTTCCTAAGCAATCAATCTAGAATCCACCAGATGACTACCAGGCACAATTAATAAGTAGAGGATTTTGACAGATTTGAATAATTCGTTTGACCAACTTGTGAAAAACTTGACGGCCTTGGTGGGATTCGAACCCACGCCAGAAAGGGGATGGCTTTAGTACAGCCAACGGTCTAACCAACTGAGCTACGAGGCCCACTGGGAGTCGTGAGTATAATCATACGACAGTCCGCTTACTGTGTCAGAATTGATGGATTCCATACGTTGCAGTAGGCTGTACGGGTAACTTGACCCGAGTGCGGTTGAAGTCACGGCTCCCGGTGGGACCTCGTAGCTCAGTTGGCTAGAGCGTTGGCTGTACTAAAGCCTTCCCCTTGCTAGCGTGGATTCGATTCTTAGCGAGGCCACCGCGTTTTTCATAAATGGGTAAAAGGAATTATTTAAATCTGCCAAAATCCTCTACTAATTCTATTTAAAAGTATTAGTAAGTGAACGGCTTGCCCACATGTGTGCTTATTAAATATTTTATTCTTGTGGCGTTCGGATCGGCTAAATTGAGTGAAAATCTGTTTTCCGTGTTCAAACGCATCAAAAACAATGCAAAAGCAGAATAAAACCCGCCAATTCTCGTGAAACCTGTTGGAATATATATTCAAAAGTTAGGCTGCTTGGTAACGGCCACAATCTGGAACGAAATGTACGTGCGAAACCTAGAAAGGGACTAGTTTCGAACGTAATTCTGTTTCAACTACTCTATTTACTCATTTTTTGCATGGAGAAGCTTTTTGTACATTAAGAACTAGTTTATTTAGTTACACTGATTTTTGATGTTTTCGGAATTTGCAAATTTTCGAAAAATAGTGAGCATTTCTACACAAAAACCAACAACAACAACAACAACAAAAACAACCACAATATGCGTTCTTCTTAAGAACGGTCACTTCTCTACTGCCATGAACCCTCCGGGGATCCAGCTTCCGCTGATTTCGCTTAACAGGTCCTTTCTTGTGGAATCCACAAAATTTCCCGTGTTAGGGCATCTACTCTACGCCTGTTCCGAGCCGGATGGATAACGCTTTCGCACAAGCAACAAGGGGATGGCTCTGACCCCAACTGGCAAGAATTCCCTAATAGCCGCATTAAGAGCGAGCCATTGCAGTCTGGCTGGGAGAGGACCGAGTTAGCCTGTCAGTTGGCAGCCTTCCAAGTCACGGCTTTTAGCGCACCATGGGTAGATTCAAGCGCGGTCGTTGATGGATGATGATGAATAGGTGTTGACTGCCACGGGAACGCATTCTCCGGCATCGACCTCGTTCTTTCTTTCCTCTCTTAGGTCCTAGTCCGCTGTCCAGGCCGTTCATCCGCCTACTGTGTGGGGATTGGCTGCCGTGGCGTGAGGCTGTGCCCAGGAGTGCCACGGCACCTTCCATGTGTGGCATTTGTTGCGGGTGCACCATTGAATAATGCATACCGGGCCCTAATCAAACTCCCGTGTTGTCCCAGCTAATCCATCGTGTGGTTCGTTGTAGAGCAGTCCAATAGCGTAAGAAATTTATGGCGGGAATTATTGAGTCTGCAAGTATCTTTTAGGCATGAATGACTAAGGGTAGAAAAAAATAGTTTCTAAAGCATCTTCGTGTCCATCAAAAGAAGACTGAAAGAAGGCCGCAACAGCTGTAAGACTCTACCCCAAATCAAAGTTTTATAGGTAAGAGAATGTTCTACAGCAAAGTTCACTGTCCGTACCCTTAAAATGTTGTTGCGTGATATCATGTAAAGAGCAGTAACAACTTAATGAACATAGCAGAGCATCCTGAGCCGATTTATACAACAAACATTTTTACTACTTCTACTACTACAACTACTACTGCAGTATCTTTGACGGGTATTTCGGGAAAACGACCACCCGCGCATATTTTGTCGACAGTTGCATGCACAACCAATGTGAGAGACCGAATCGAATCAGCCCCAAATGTTGGCGAGCGCTACCGTACGAGAAAACGTCTAGGGAGCCGTTAGCCGGAGTTGGAGTAGCACAGCGACCAGAAGCAACCATCAGGAGGCAAATAATGAGGCCAATAGACCCGACACCACGGCAAGAAACGTCTGTAGGCATTTACCGATTTTGGTGCAGTTGCGGACAAAGCACCTACGTCGGAGAAACTGGGAGACTACTCCGCACGCGAATGGTGGAACACGCGACAGCAGTGAGGAGAAAGGACACTGACTCTCAGGTCGCGGCTACTGCTACGGGACCCGGCCACACCTTCCAGTTTGAGCAGACGGAAATTCTCACGAGGGCTGACAACCACATAAGCCGTGAACTGCTCGAGTCATGGTTCTCTGCGCACTGACCTCGCAGCTCAATATTCTGTATTGCGATTTAGCCTAAACAAAATTGCTAGCCATGCGGGGAAGATACGAGGGACCAGCAGTCGCAGTGACAGCGGGCCAAATGGTCAAGTAATTTTCACGCCAAGGATCGACAATGGTGATGAAATCACGGCCAGTATCGACTCAGGTATCGGCCAAAAAGGAATAATCGAATCAACTACGAACCCCAGCGATGAACACAAGGACTGGCCTGACAGCAAATTTGACCTAAGAAATAATGCTCAGACTAGCAGCGTGAGAAGAGGCCACTAACTACTTATTACTCGTACCCTAACTTACAGTTTTACGAAACATAACACATAAAAACGCAAAGCATATTTTCCTCCTATCATGCGTTAGACGCCTTGTTTTCAGTCAACGACACGCAATGGGACAGCCCAGAATTTAAAATCTATGACTAAAATAGCTTAGCGACCACGCCCATGCCTTGGAAATGGGAATGTACAACTGCGTGAAGTACTTCGGAGCAAGCGGCTCCTTCATTTATATATGAATTTTCTTATATGTGCATGGGCTGGCCCCTTTTTCCTCATTGGATACTGCTATTGACCACTCTCTTTATATTAACTACAATAATCAGGTCATTTTTCAAAGGACGCTGCCGCCGAGTTGACAAAAATCTAGGCAAATTTTTCGACGCATTCACGGACCACTGTTCATGCTGCCGTCAGTTGCAGCTGTCGGTTACTATATATCTTCAGTTTTCTTCCGTAGCTTTCTCTTTTGCGTACCAATTTTATCACATTGAATTGGGGCCTTTTTGTTGAAATTTTGAAATGATATTTTTAAAATAAAATTCATTTCTCTCTCACACACTGACCTTAGACTGTATGCTTCAAAAGGTGTCGAATTCTGATTTCTTATGCAAGAAAATTTCCCACGATAGAAAAATCAATTTCTAACCATCAACTTCTCACACAAAAACTACTAGAAGTTATAACTCGATCAAACCTCCCTAAGAGAATTGATGGTGTACACGCATCAGAATATTTGCATAAAATAAATTTTACTGAATTAGTGATATTTTCCACTGGTTAGACTCTGAAATAAGCTCCAGTGTTCCATGGTATAGAACATTAACTTGAGCCCATGTTTGATGACTACTAGTATTCTAAATTCAATTGAATAATCTTTTTTTAGTTACATGCGCGCGCTTAGAATTCGGTTTACAAATATCGAGCTCAGAGGAATTAACTCTCTTCAACATTTTGAGCTACAGGACACTCTGTTGGACTTTCGTCATTAGGCATTGGATTAGAATATGCACTAGCTTTAGAGCATGAAGCCAGCCGAAACGACTGATATCTTACTGACCACTCGCTGCGAGATCTTCCAATCTACGAAAGGCTGAGTCGCTTCGCTACTGCATTCATACGGTTGATCTGCCTAAAACTTCATCACATCGTATTCAAGCGTCCGGGAAATTTACCTTTAACGGGATATCTCTCTACTAAATGCCTTCAAGACTTGTGGGCATTAAGAATTCGATTCCATTCTGCAACACGTTCATTCATACAAATCCATACCGGACTTCCGAGGGAAATTCAATCTTCTTCTGACCGCCTCTCCGTCAACAGCACCAAAGTATTCCCAACATCAAAAAACGGCTGAGTTGTTTTCCACATATCGCTTATCCGGTTAAAAAAAGTCACTTTTACACCTTTAAAAACGCTTGAACTTTATTGACTCAATAAGGGTAGTTGGACAACTGCCATTGGAACATTGTGCAAAATGTCCACCGAGAGCCGAAATTGAACCCTGGCAGCTATACCACGTCCATGCGCCCGCAGGCTTGCCCTAAAAGCCTAGTAAATGCTCTACCAGAGACTTATGTAGAAAACTCATGCAATAGGTGTCAAGCGATAGCCTCTTAGTTGAAGAAAATGGAGGAAGAAGTAAAAAATTGAAGGAAATTATCCACAGGACTCTTGCTTCAAAGGATCGACCGGCGTTTACCATGTAAAAATCAACTCGGAGTAGAGCGAGGGCCATCCTGCATAATGAATCACCAGAAAGGAGGAAAGTGATAGGTAAGACATCTGGAAACAAAAGTTCAATAGCACTTCGTGAATTGCAAAAGAATAAGAAGAAAACTGCACGTTCAACCACAGTGAAAGATCGCTAGAGTCTGAAGGGGCATATGCGAGGCTTGCCCGTCAAGCAAATGCAAGGGCAAAATGAAATTGGTAAAGGAAGGCACCAGATAACGATCGATGCAGACAACCCTCAGAGAGAATGCACATTTTCGGAGGCTAAATTAGCGGTGAACTCAACCAGCGCATTTCCATATAGCAGTGTACCCCGGGTGGAATTAGCTACCCTTAGGCACTCCTATATCAGCAGATTTGAAGCCCCAGTTAAGAAAGCTTCAACTTCGAAAAGGTCAAGTACTCCACAGAGCCCTATGATTGAAGACCCTTTAGATCGAGCACAATACACAATCATCCATGAGGCCTTACCTACAGCAGCAGACGAGTTGCACGAATAAAAGTGCACCAATAGCGCAGCCGTCTCCTCTTCGCCAGTCCACGTAAACAGAGCTAGAGTATCAGCAGCTGATTATCATGGTGCTGGAAATAGTGAGTGCTCCGTAAGGGTGACTGCGTTATAATCCAGGGTCTCTTAGATTCCCCCACTACCACCCCAAGGAATGAATTGCCGCCGAATTAGAACAATTCCAGGAACTCATCAACGAAATGTTGCAGCCATCGGAGGAAATTATCATTCCCAAAGGCCTTTCGTCTTGAATTAATTTAAAATGTCACCCCACAGACATGACCAGGACCCCTCAAAGTCGTCCTCAGTGGCAATAAACAAGCGAAATTAATCCCTCCAGGCATTTTCGACTGAAGCATTCGCACAAAGGTGTGTTTTTTCAGCCGGATTACTCCTCCGCCGAACCACTAAAGCGTCGCGAACTAGTTCTGAAATTGATTACACGGCGCATCAACGGAGAACAGAACATGATAATCTACAAAGATTAGATAGTAAAACGACCCTCTGTCTCACTGTGTATCAAACCGGTTCGTATGACCACACAGTTACTCGAGTAGACCGGGTCGAGGCTAAAAACGGATCTCACCTGAACTCAAAGCTGACATTCATGTACACTAACGACCATGAAGCTGATGCCCAATTGCTGGATGAGCTCAAAGTATTTGCTACGCGGCTGAATAGTCTCATCGTTGGGGACTTTAATGCACAAACATTGACTGGAACTCCGCCTCCGCCGACTGCTCTGAAACAGCATTTGATCAGCAGATTTTGTGCCCAACTGGCAATTTGTTTCTTACTCAACAGGTCTTGTTTGCGATGAGGGTTTGCGAGGGCCAGCAGATGAACTACCTCGACCTCGTGTTCACTAGGTCACCTGACAACAGCAACGTTGTGAATTGTTTACCTCCTTTAAGGCAAGAGCGATCATGTGGTTCTCATGTGGGAATACCCATTATTCTCTTTGCCGGCTCAACCGTTTGATCTCCGACCAAATATTTGGCGTGGGGATTTCGAACAGATGAAATATGACCTTTTCTCCTATAGCCTGGACATCCATATTCTTCGACGATATCGACGAGGCTTGGGGCCAATTCAAAGACGTAGTCCGCAACCTCATTACTTAACACTACCCAAGCATGCACAGAAGGCTAACAAACAGACCTCGCTAGTTGACTCTCTCCTTAAGGAAGGAAGCTACCAAGAAGAGGAAACTATGGAAAAGATCCCGCATTAATAAGGCACTGAAATCCCTCAACAGCTACAATTTACAAAGAAACCGATTCAAATTTGCTCATCGCCAGAGATCGGCGAGTCTTCGACGAAGATGTGTTGAACCGTGCCATGGTTAATCCCAAATTCCTATACCGTTACATAAGGCAGAGCATGCAAAACAAGGATCCAATTCCCCTATTGCGGACTTTCGAGGGCGTGGAAATCTCAGAGGACAGGGATAAGGCTGAAAATCTTTTGCAGTTCTTCCTGTCCGTCGTAACAACAGAACCTGAATTTCGCCCACCCACCTGTGAAGACGATGTAATGTCTACTATGGAAACAGTCCGTTTCACTGAGTAAATCATTCAGGACGAGTTACTAAACCTGAAAGAGTTGACCTCTCAAGGCCCCGATGCAATCCCAGCCAAGCTCTTGAAGGAGCTAGCTTTTAAAATGACCAAACCACTTCCAGGCGTCGTTTTCTACCGGGTGTCTTCCCCCCGATTAGAAGACCGCAACCATCACTCAACTATTCAAGAGTGGAAGCCGAGCATCTGTGAATAACTACAGACCGGGGAGCCCTACCTCCATTTGTTGCAAAATCATTGAGAAAATAATCAAGAAGGCGCTGATGCAGTTCCTCGAGCAGAATCACCTCATCTCCGATGCCCAACACGGCTTTCGTAGCAGTAGGTCTTGTCTTACGAACCTACTCTTTTCCCTTGAACGCTGGACCAAAGCACGCGACGACGGAAAAATGGTGCATGCCATCTACATCTAATTCCAAGAAGCCTTCGACAGCATTCCTCGCCAACGTCTCCTGCATAGACTGCGCAGCGTGGGAGTTCGTGGAAGCCTCCTTGTATGGATCCAGAACTTTTTGATTGGACGGTCACGAAGAGTACAAGTTGGACGCCAGTGGTCCTCAGAAGAAACCATGGAGAGTGGCATCCCACAGGACGCAGTTTTAGGCCCCACATTATTCCTTGTTTTCAGTAATGACTGTATCAGGGACTTTGACTGTGATGTCCTCCTGTTCGCTGATGGCATAAAACTATGGAAAGTTGTTGAAGACCATCTGCAACTGAAGTTGAACAGGCTCGTGGACTGGTCAAAGCGCTGGCTAATGCCGTTAAATTGTATTAAGTACGATTTTCTTCAAATTGGCCGCTGTGGAGCCTCCAGCCCGAGAATTTACTATCTAAATGGCACACCATTGCAACCAGTTGACAATCAGAAGGACTTGGGTTTGTGGATTACATTGTCAGTCAAACAAACACTGAACTGCATGAAGGTGGCCAAGTCAGCAATGTCTGTATTGCAACTCATCAGGCGCAAATTCGAGCCTCGGACGCCGCAGCACCTGGGGTTGGGTATGGCTGATGACGGCTAATAAGCCAGAAATGGCCATTCCGGTCTCCCTTGTCTTTGTCGGTTCCATTCCATATATATATATATATATATAAGAAGTGGAAAGAAGGCATCCCAAGAAATAAATTTGAAGTTGAATACGTTCTATGGGAAATGGAGCTTTATTGTGTAAATTTTCAACACCGGTTCTCCGGGTCGTCGTCAGACGCAGGCGGGCAGCAAATGTGACCAAAAACAGTTGACATCGTAATCACGCGAAAAAAATCGATACTGGCGTGAACATTGGCACCATTGAGCGGCCGCCGTGTGTATCAGCCTGTCCTGATTGGTTCTCGTTTCTTCCATTTCTCCTTGAGATGTCTGTACGCCGCATCCAACTCGATATGTCTATTGATGCATGACTCATCTGAATGCATCGCCTCGAGGAACTCTCGACCTTTCTTGAAGAGACAGGCAGCGACAATCCGAGTTTTATCCCAAGCGAAGTTGTGCCCGGTGTCTAGAGTATGCATAGCTGTTTGGGACAGATGGTCCCGCCTCTTTACTGCCAACTGATGTTCATAGATGCGTGTAGAGGCGGATTTGCCGGTCTGACCACAATACACGGCATCACATGCTTCACACGGGATCTTGTAGATGACTTCTTTCTTGTCCAAATAGTTGACCCTGTCCTTAGGGTGGACAAGCTGGGTACGCAAATTGGTTGTCGGTTTGTGCGCCACATGAATTTTTGTGCTTCCTTAGGTGTCTTTCGACGAGTTCAGACACATTCTTAATGTAGGGAAGGGTTCGCCATGTATTTATTTTTGGCGCCTCGTTAGAACTACTTGGTTCCTTTTCTGTCGACTGCTGTCGTTTCAAGTATCGGCGTACAAAATCCTTTGGGTACCCGTTCTGCGAAAATAATTCACACAAGTAATTCAGTTCGATTCGATAGCCTTCTTCGTCGGAGCAATGGGTTTTTGCTCGATTGAGTAGACTGTTGACAGCATTCCGTTTGTGAGCGATTGGCTGATTGCTCTCATAAGGCAGAATAACTTCGGCATACGTTTCCTTTCGATAAACCGATGTGCGTAGTGTTCCGTCGGTTTTTCGTTGTACGAGAACATCCAGAAATGGGAGTTTATTGTCAACTTCCTTTTCGAGTGTGAATTGGATTCCCGGGATTGTGGAGTTGATGGTGTTATGCAGCATTCCAGTTGGTCCTTTTTAACGAAAACAAATGTGTCGTCTACATAACGTAGCCATAATTTAGGATAAACTAACGGAAGAGCCGTAGCCTCAAGTTTCTGCATTGCGATTTCGGCGAGAAAACCAGAGATGGGTGACCCCATTGGAGCTCCTTTCAGTTGCTTATAGCATTTTCGGTCGAATGAAAAGTTAGTTTCAAAACATAGGTCCATGAGCTCGAGTACGGCCGCTGCTGGAACATCCGTATGGTGGGACGACAGAAGTTTCTTTGTGTATTGCTTTGCTAGGGCTAACGGTATAGACGTGAAGAGGGAAACAACATCGAAGGAGACCATTATTTCATCTGTGGAGATTTTGGTTCCTTTTAATTTCTTTAGAAACTCCGTTGAGTTCTCAATAGAGGTTTCACAATTCTTCGTAAGCGGATGAAGCTTTTGGAATAACCACTTGGAAATTTTATAGTTAGGCGCACCGATCAAGGACACTATAGGGTCGCAGTGGAACTTCAGTTTTGTGGACTTTAGGCAGTCCATAAATCTTCGCGATGGTTGGTTCCGTTTGTCGCAGGGATTTAGCAATATTTCCTGACAGTTGCTTCTTGCCCTGTGAGACGTTTCAACACTTTATCAATAGATGAATTCAGTGTCTTTGTAGGGTCCACAGAGAGTGGTTCGTAGGTGGATCCATCTTCTAACAATGACAGCATCTTCGCATTGTAGTCTGTTTTGTTCAAATCCGCAATCACGCCTCCTTTTTCCGCGGGGAGAATGATAATATCCTTGTCAGTTTTAAGACCCTTTAACGCTTTCATCTCTTCATGTGATAGTACTGAAAAATGTTTCCGGTCTTTTAAGGCTTGTATGGTACTATTTCATATAGTAAACCGTTCATATTCTGAGAGGTTCACAGTTGATATGATGGATTCCAAGCTTGCAAGAAACCCCAAATAGTTTGAGTCAGAAAGATTGTATTTCAGACCTTTGGAAAGCACGCTCTCTTCCGTTGTCGTGAGGATTCTCGATGAGATATTAACGACCTTCTTTGAACACTTCTGGTTAGTGTCGGTTTGTTGTGAAATGTTCAACCATTTCCTGTCTAAAACATTCCGCTTCTTCTGTTGTTCGCGTTCTGAAGCACGGGCAATTGTGTCGTTTAAATATTCAAATAATTGTAAAGGAAGCTGTTCTCGGCAAATCTCCATGTGTCGCTCCTTAGAAACTTGGAATTTTTGAATTCGGAAATATATATATATAGGGAAGGAACTGAAGTAGTCGCCATTGGTAGTACCAAACAGTATAAACTACCACGTCGATCAGGATGCGCATTACCAAGGTCTGCGTGCACGGTCCACTGACTTGTGCCTATCTTATAACAACAACTGCTTAGCCGTGCTCAGCCAAGTGAAATCTCACTGATTCTGCATCTCCCACCACGTGCCTTACTATATATATATATATATATATATATATATATATATGATAATGTGTTGCTCACCGATCAGCTTAAGGAACATGTATGTTCCGTTGTGCCCTGGAGCTCAGACTAGAGCCCTCGCAGGCGTCGCATAGCGAAATGTAGCATATGTTTATAAAGTGGAACCGACAAAGACAAGGGAGACCGGAATGGCCATTTCTGGCTTATTAGCCGTCATCAGCCAGTCATACCCAATCCAAAGTGTGACACACCTGGGATTCGAACCCGCGACCTTTTGGTATTTGAGTCGAACACTACCATTTCTTGGGATGCCGATATTTCAGTATATATATATACATATACAGGGCGCAAATTGACGTCAATGCGGACCCAGACAGTGGCCGCGCCCCTCAACCAGAGACATGTCAATTGACAGCAATTTCCTGTGTGTATGCCGGCAAAGAACGCCAAAACCAATTAAGGACTCCCCACCCCGTCCTCCTATCGTGTACACTGTTAAGGTAAACCCGTCCAATCAACGCTGTGTTACAAAAATGGCTATCACCCCCTATAAATACTGTGAGACGCCGTACGATACTCACCTCCGACGATGGAAGCTTTTATGCTTTTGAAACGTCAGGACAATACACCTATAGTCCCTGAGATCACCCTTTTCTTCTCCTATATATATATATATATATATATATATATATATATATATATATATATATATATATATATATAGTCACCAATCAAGTTCAATTACGACAGGTGGTGCACACAACATCGCAACACAACGACACATGCCCCACCCATCGTACGGGCCATATTGCATACTGTCTCTATGTTTTTGTCTGTTGAATTCGTATGAAAAGAGGGTAGAGCTTCAAAGGCTAGTAAATATGCGCCGTGAAGCCAATATTCTAGCAGCGCTCTGCTCCCTGAAACCGGGTTTTCATACAAAAAGAGGGTGGAAGGGAGATAGTAATTTCAAAGGATTACGCCCACTTATTTAAGGCGGCAATGCCTGCGTGCTGAGAGACGCAGGCGACCTATGGCTGCAGAGGATGCACCTTGCGGTAAATTATATATATATATATGCCTCAACAACAGGCGAGTCAGATAAATGCGGTCAATGGTCCAGAACAGTGAGAGCGTTGCATTTCTCTAGAATGCTAGAAAGAAGCTCATTTCCAAGACTTACATGCATCTATTGAGACAGTCACCAACTAGCAGCAAAAAGGATAAGAAAGGAAGAATAAGTAATCAATCCGCCATGCTTGAAGGCATCACTGCCGAAACGTATGTGGCTACGGAGCGAAAATCTTGATGGTTTTTTCTCCTGGATGGTGGCAGACTGTTCACCGTATAAACAATGTCATGGGCTTTCCCGAAATAGGGAAATTTGGGAAATTGAGCAGGAAAGGAAAAACTTACACAAGCGGTAGCCTCGGGTTATCCGGTTGTGTTCTGGTTAAATCATTCATTTGACCCTATTGTTGAAAAACTTGGCGGTCTGTGTGGGATTTAGACTGACAACAGCAATCGGAAGGCTTTAGAACAGCCAGCGCTCTAGCCACTGGAGCTACAAGGTACCTACCAGAAGCCGTCAGTTTTATATAAATCTGCCAAAATCCTCTACTAATTAATTGTGCCCTGGTAGTCATCTGCTGGATTCTAGATTTGATTGCTTTGAAAATCCTACTTGGGCAGTCGGCTAACTGTATCAGAATTGGTGGATTCCATACGTTGCAGTAGGCTGAACGGCTAACTTGACCAAAGTGTGATTAAACTCATGGCTCCCAGTGGAGCCTCGTAACTCAGTTGGCTAGAGCGTTGGCTGTACGGAAGCCTTTCCCTTGGTATCATGGATTCGAATCCCACCAAGGCCGCCGCGTTTTTCTCAACTGTCAAAATCCCCTTATTCCTCTGGGTAGATATCAGTTTAGCTTTGCAGAAAAGCCTAAAAAGAGCTTTGAAGATGCTTTGATCGGTGGAATTACTTCCTTCAAGCAGGTTGTTTAGAAATTTTGGTGGTGCCAATGGCGTCAGTGTCGTAGTCAACGTAAGGTTTGGAATTTTCGGTAGACAGGTTGTCAGGAAGAAAAGGTAAGCACCCATGTTTGAAACTTTCAACCAAGCATGGTCCCAGGATATGCAAAAGAATATTGAGAAGGCAGGCGCCAAAATAAAGGAACCGCTGTTCGAAATGTCTAAACAGCAAAACAATGAGACGTCCACTGGGAGAGAGTGCGAAACCCAGAAAGTCAATTTAGAGGAAGTCGACATGATCGCTGGAATAAGAACTTTGTTTACCTAACCTTTCAAATTCTTGCTTGAAGGCAGTATCAGAGACAGCATCAAATATTGGTCCCACCTTATGTGATAGGCTGTGAAGACAACTAACGCAAGTCTTAAGCGTAACTCATTACCATCGGCTGCATAATAGATCCATTAGCACCGCTGTCGTGGCTTGAGTACGGCCTAGTTGGTTTCACGACCTGATAACTTTTCCGCAAAACAGTGTCTACAGGGAGCGACTAGTTGCACAACCAGATTATAGTCCGACTTTTTTCAGCTACTTTGAAGGGCACTCTTTTCCTAGGCAATCCACTTAAACAACGTCAAATTATGAACAGGTGTCCCACTTACGTGTTATAAGCTGCCTCGTGTGACTTCAGATTAAACCTCTGCACAAAGAGCTACTTTTCTAGCTACTGCTCCCAATCTAAACCGGAGATAAAACGAGCCCGTGGCTCAGTGGTGAGCGTTGGATTTCTTTTCAAAGAGCCGCGGATTCGAGCCTCGAGTGGGTGCACCACAGGGAGTAGGATATGATTGGTTGATGACGGCTGGTGAGTCAGAAATGTCCATTCCAGTCTCTTGTATCTTTTTCGGCATTATTAATCTGCCTCTAACACTACCACCATTGCTACTACTACTACTACTACTACTAATGACCGCTGTGCGGCTACTGGCGGGGCTCGAGAGTGAGCCCCAAGGCAGAGCGGAACGAGTGACCTCCGGTAACGATCGGTGAGCGTTCATCAAGGAATAGCTACTGTTTGTTAATCAGCGTCTGCAACTGTCTAACGGTTCTTCTGTGACATCTGCCCTCTTCAAACCTGATTTAAAGTTGACAGATGGTGAATGATTTCTACTTCCTAGGGCAGGATTCCCTTACAGAAATCATCTACCAGCAGGGTTTTCCATCAGGTATTGGTACCGCCAATGTTTCCGATGGGGTCGCAATTGCATCTATCAATCCTCCCCGAAAGCACGCGGGAAGAGGAACTTCGCGGATCCTGATCGGTTCTGTATTTGAGTGTAACTGCTAAGGTAATATCGGAATTTAATTTCTAGGACATTACTGTTTCGTAGATTTGAAAACATTTTGCCTTTGCAATTAAAGTCTTTGCTTTGAGACAAATTTCTGTAACAGATGATGGGACCATGCAGCAGATCTAGAGAGCCCTATTTAAACCTTGAAAGCCTAAAAGTGGCTCTTATTTGTAAAAATTGCTTACCGATGGCTCGAACTTGAATGGACGATCACCATAGTTGACACTGATAGTTGTGTTATAAAGGGATCCTGCGGGGAAGAAAATACTTTTGGGATGACCGACGAAGGAGTGGTCAATTCGATAAGCTTCTGGGAACACATCGCCATTAAGTGACCATCGAAGGATGCCGTTGTCCAAATCCAGAAAACATCCGATCACATCACCCACTCGGAAAGGCTAGAAAAGTTCAAAATAATTGTTTTAGGTCAGGGGTGAACGATGAACTGAGTTTAAATCGACAATAAGTAGATGCGATCACTGGTACACAAAGCTTTTTCGCCTGACGTTTCGGATTCCAACTCGAATCCATAATCAGATGCTAGCTAGTCCGATGTGACTTTCTTCGTAAGTAGGTCTAAAGGCAATATATTATTATATGTTGCTGATCAGTTTACCTCGGCATGCATTTCTCGAATGTATCCATTTTAACCAAAGGTTTGGAGTTAACATTTCCTACGGCTAAAGGTTACCAGGTTAGCCTCATCGCAGCAGACTTCTTTGACATGTTCAGCCCTTTGGATTTGGCATATCTGTGCACCTAACTATTTTAATTCCTGAATGTTCGAACTATCGTTTACATCAGGCTAGAATATGTCACATTCAGGATTCGGACAGAAAAGGGCTTGAGATGACGTCCGACCACAAAATGATGCAGATTATCTGAGAGGCGTGGCTACTGGCATCGACAAACCACACAGATATAAAAGTTCTGTGTCACCTACCAGGCGGTGGCCTGGGACAGGCACTAACTGGGTATGAGTGGCTGATGACGGCTAATGAGCCAGAAAGGGCCATTTCAGTCTCTCTTATCTTTGTCGGCATTATTAATCTGCCTTTACTTCTACTACTAGCTGTTGTGCAATTGCTGGTGAGGCTCGAGCGTGAGTCTCAAGGCAGACTGCGACGATTGAGTTCCAATAGCGACTGGTGAGCGCTCATCAACGAATGCTGTTAATATTCCCGATTTAACCCGACAAGACAACGAGCCCGTGGCTCCAGTTTTTGAGAGCGTTGGACTTCTGATCAACAGGTCGTGGGTTTAAGCCTCGAGTGGGCTACACGCATGGAGTTGGGTAAGACTGGCTGATGACGACTAATGGGCCAAAAATGAACATTTAAATCTCCCTTGTCTTTGTGGGCATAGTTATGCCGTAGCCAATAAGTCAATTCCATCTGAAACCCTTTTGGTGGCCACTACAACTAATAAGTCAGCATACGTTATCCTTAACAATGAATTTGTTACATAATTTCTACTATCCATGCGACGCCTGTAGTTAGAATAGGAGTTACATAAACGTGGTTCATAGCAGATGAAAATCTAGGCCCATGCGTGTTGATCTATTCTATATTCTCTCTAATTTAATTCGTCGTAACTCACTTCCGGACGTGCACTGCATAATCCATGCTTGTCTCGCTTACCAGCCTCTCTAGTCACTTTTTCTGTTGAACAACTGTTCTCTATATCTCGTTAGGATAGAGTTTCCCTAATCCGATGCTTTAAGCATAAAAAATGCCAACTTTGCATCAAAAAATCAACTAAAAGTGTTCCTTGTTTAAAATACCAAGCTGTGGAAGGAACAGATATTAAACATGATGCAGTGCTATGGAACTCAATCTAGAGTCCTCGCAGGCAGTCACATAGCGACTGGTAACATATACTTAAATTGAGTACCGATAAATACAAGGATGACTGGAATTACCATTTCTGACTTATAAGCCGTCATCAGCCAGTAATCTCCAATCCCAAGTGCGGACCACCCGGGAATCGAACCCACAATCTTTGTTTATTCCCCCTTGTGGCTGCCTGCGGGCGTTCGAGATTGAGCCCCAAGCGTGTTCCGTAACTTGATTGGTTAGCGCCACTTTATCATTGATATTCCCGACCAAAACCGACATGACAACGAGCCCGACGGCTCATTGGTATAGCTTTCAACTCAATAACCAAAGGCTGCGGGTTCGTACGTCGGGTCGTACACCACCTGCGATGACTGGCTGATGACAACTAATAAACTAGAAATGGCCATTCTGGTTTCGCTTGACTTTTTCGTTATTCCAGCAAATAGTAAACATCAAATGTTTAATCTTATTAGAAAAAAATGTGCTTACTTAGTGCAAACCTTGTGGGCAAACCTTTTTAGTCGTGTTTTAAACACTTTATATTAATATTTGGGCAGAGTTCCATCAATGTCAGTGGGATAACCACGCAATATTAACTAGCAGTTTTTCCAAATTGATTTGGAGTTTCGAAATTTCTCACGGATGGATTTTGAAGGGCTAGTGGATGAGCACATGTCTGCCCTCAATTGATTCTCGTCGTCAGCCCAGTGCATATAAATGGAAACAGGATCGAGTAAAAGACGCAAGTACTTTCTGAAAAGATTAAAAAAACTGAAATTTTAAAGCTGGAGTAGGTATCAGAAAGCACACAAAAGACGCTGGGGACTCCACTGGTGAGCCAAACCCCCATGTCTCGCAGCGTCAGAAAATCAGTGAAACTCGAGTCTAGGCTTTTAAGTAGTATGGGTTATTTTCAGTATGGAGACTCTTACAACATTAGATAGTGAAGTGACGTGTTTATGGTGCGACGAGTGTGTTTACAGCAAGTAAAATCTTGAAAATTTTCCTAGCGCCAAAATGTAACTTGCAAGCCTCGGTGCGATTCTTCGCATTTATTTTAAAATTGGTTCTTGTATGTGAATGATTTATTGTAAAATTGTGACTTACGACGGGGACGTTATAAATAACGAAATTCAAAAAGGATGAAGATGAATAAAAGAAAGGCTAATTTATAAACTGGAAAAGGACATGGATATCAGTTCCGCCATTTTAAACCGAAAAAGACCCCCGATAGCATGCCTGTGGATCTCGGATATTGCCAACATTGACAGGGATGATATTTAGTGCCATGCCTGACTACCTATAGTCTCAAAAGTCAGGGGGAGAGAATAATTACCAAAACGATATACTGTGTTTAGCGTGTGTTTACTAAAGAGTTATGGCGAGGTTATACTGAAGTTGAAAGAAAACTTGAAGGATGTGAATGAGTGGAAAGGCAAGACACAACGGCACTGCTATCATGCCTTATAGAGGAGAGTAGTCCTGATGTTGCTTTTGAAACACCTGATCGTAACTAATAAATCTTCTGCCTTTTACCCAACTGGTAAAAAATAACAACATGTGTAGACTACTGGCTGTTGTTGAAGCAGATGGATTTGAACGTATATCAACTTTCGGACAGATCCTATGAAGCTTAATTCCGAAGTATTTGCTTCAAAGTGGCGCATCAATTTCTGAGCATAACAAAGAGTTGAAATATGACTCTGTTTAAATCCCAATCATTTTCGGTCAATGACTGTTTGAAGACGATAACTAAGTAAAAGATTAGTCATTTCCCTCTACATTATCCTGGTCGGTAAGCAGCTACCGACTAGAAAAACAATATCTCGGAGTGCCCGGTTTCGTATACTACCGCGCTCAGTTTGGAAGTCCAAGGTGGGCACGTGATTATTCATGCAGAAGAGAAATTTTAGCCCTGCAGCACGTTTGATTCAATACCTCCTGTTTAGTTTAGTGAAAGCTATTCCCCAGTCCGACGAAACCAGCAAGGTCCTTCCCAACCGTGTCAGCTATGAAAAAGATAGATAACCGCCTCAGCGCTAATAGGGGAATCAGGAGGTTTTACGGAAAGAGGGGCATAAATCAGGGAAAAGATTATAGGGTTAAAATTATGCTGCAAGCCTGAAAATCGTCGTTACGTCATATGCATTCTTCAATGCATTAAGGAACCCTGACTTCAACCCAGCACAGTGTAAGCAGCCAATGAAAAACTACAGAATCTCGCAAATAAAATGCGAGAAAGAGCCCTGTAACTTATCCGAAAACGAACTTGCTACGGGGTTGTAGGTAAGACCCTTGTCGTGCTCGGTCTTGCACCAAAGTCCTCGGGTACGAATGTATCTATTCATCTCCTAATAAAGTGGTGAATGCGTCAATTCACCAACGGAACGGCTACGAGGTCTGCATAGAACCTACCGTTCCATAGGGTTCTGAAAGACCGTTGAACACTTTGCGAGCCTGACTGCCGTCAGGCCCGACTCCGAATCCGTAGCCCATGTTGTCTGTTCCAAGGAGGAGGCTGCCATCCTGCAGAGCCCAGCCGAATCGTGCCATGCCGGAGTTCTCTACCTGTTCTACCTCATAGTAGTACTTTCCAGATCCGAAGACTCCCTGTTTAGGAAAAAAAAACATGGAAAAAGCGCCAAGTAAAGCTTGCTAGATCACAAAAAGTATCAAATAATTGAGATAATTGGCTGTACGTAGGAGTTTTACTTTATGTTTAGTAAACTTTTGGAGCATATATATATATATAATGATAAGGCCGCTGTACCAGTGGAGAGGACCTTACTTAATCTGCACCTCAAAATGTTTTTAGGGATGTATCGAGGACAACTATTACATTTCCGGTAACAAAAGCTGTAAAATCATAACTCAGTCTGGATAGAAACTGCCATTTAAAAACATGTCATAAGTGAACATCTATCTAACACATCACATTTCCAACCTAATTCAAAATTTCCATTGATATTTTTATTTGAAGGTACCGATCCCTATAATTTGTGTCAGTCGCCGCCAAAGCGTTTTTGCCCTCGGTCAACATGATAACCAGATATTAGATGTACTTTGTCCTCTAACTTCCAACATTTCACTTTTCAACAATACCTGAGGGCAAAGAAGGATATCCTAAGAGAAAGTTTTTGAGGATGTGTCGTTTCATACGCATTGTGGAGTGAGTCATAATGTCCACGATTTGTGATGCTTAAAGTCTTTCAGTTGTACCTCTCTATCTCTGCTATTCGATCCAATTAGTAAACTATACCCAAATACTACTCTAGAACCAATTTAATTCGGCCACAGCTTGAAAAAGTTGTTTATGTCGAGAAGTGTGTGCTGTCCTAGAGGTTTCATCACCCCTCTATATGAAGGGTCAACAAAATACCTACAAGAAAACTTACATCATCCAAGCGCAGACAATCTACAGTACCAGAAGCGAGTCCGTATAAAACGGGTTATTCAGAGTTTAGGTAGATACACTGTTTGTTTTAGAAGATTAAATCAACCTCGCACATGAATACGCATTAGCGAAAAAGGATTTGATTAATTATGTATTGGAGACCCCTATTCCACGTCCAGCGTGGAGCGTAAATCAGTTTCTCCCAGAAAAACTTCAAATGCATGATTTAAATTCTGCCAGTCGAGTTACTGTCAGGTCGAGTTTTTTTCTACATTGTGAGATTCAAGTATCCACTTTTACGGATTCCTTCTGTGATCCTGACAGTTTGGTGCCAAAAAGTGAGAGCGTTCGCTTATAAAAGGTAATCTGCAAGCAGTATTTATCACCACTTCATGTTCTACTGTTATACTACCACGAACCTTGTTGGCCCGGAAGCCCTGCCAGCCAGTTGGTGACGTGTTCTGGATCATTCGGCCGTCCTCAGACACCAGCACGTCGGTTGCAGAGGATACATCGAACTGGTTTATGCGCCAGCCGGCATTAACGTTGTGGACAACCTGTTGCAGTGGTACCATGACGGGAGGGAGCCAATCGGTGCGACCCCCGGTAAGTTCCTCAGGCGAATAAGTGAAGGGTCCCTCACCAAAGTTGAAGGCCACACGAGCGTCCTTGAGTGAGGCGCCTGGTGGGGTGGCGGGGCAGCCAGAGAAGGTGCGGTGTGTGGGGTTAGCAGCGGAAGGAAATCAATGCAAGAGCCTCCTACACCGAACTGAGAAAGACTTACTTTGCGAGCAAAAAAGACAACAGTGTGCGTCGATGTTTATTTTTCCCGGGTTTAATCTTACTCCAGAAGCAGACTTTTGATCAAATTGGCCACTCAAAGGGGAAGATTAATTCTCTAAGCACTAGGCCATAAATTCTGGCTAAAACTAGGATGTTTTACTTAAAGCACTGGATGGCAAATAGCAGGACATTTGTGACCTTGTTTTCGTGCCTGAGCAACCTGTTGTAGGACTTAGTGTGCCACCGGAGCTTGTTTTAAACCGAGCGCGAAATTAATTTCGGGACAAGGTTTGTTGATCTGTAACAAAAGAAAGAGTTACAACAAGCGTTATATAAAGTGTAGGTTTACTACGTAAATTTTCGACCAAGGACTTTTGGAAGTTTCTTTAAGAAACGTTGTATATAGTTAAACATTTTTGTTTGACCTTGTGAGCAAGTGAACCAAACACGGTCGGTTATCCGAAACGAGAATTGCAGGATATATTATACTAGTTGTTTAATGTGTGAGCACTGAACTTTGAACTACTTAAAATAGAATTCATAGCCCACAACTTTCCAGACGTTGGCTCTATTGTAACCTTCGTACTACATTCAAGATGTTTTAAAAGGGCGAACTCAGTTTTGCTCTTATTTGTTGGGGAAACTTTGTCCAGGTTACTTTTATGATGTTATTTCAGGCACAGCTGGATTGTGCGGAAGAGCATTCAATATGTTACTGGTGCAGCCTGGTGACCTATCTTTACAGTAACGCATTCGTCCCTACTGTAGTACCCCAGCCTAGCAAGCAACTGTTAGACATTTCTCAGTGAAATAGGGGAGCATAAATTAGATGAGGTTATTATCGGCATAGGGTAGAAAATGCTCTCTCGACGCACTTGGGAAGAAGGCATTTCCAGTTGCCAGCTCCGAAGGTATTCGTATCTCCTGTAGGCTCGGCGAGAGGACGATCTGGCCATTGTGAGACCAAAACACCTTGCCCTCAAGGTCAGATCCGTAGGGCTGCTTTCGAATCTCCAAAAAAACAACCAATCACATCGTTCACAACCGCCGGCATACCCATAGCGTGAGATTCGCCCGCATGCACAAACCGACCGTAATTTGAGTGGCTCTTTGGGGATCCCAGGCCTAAAATTATAATAAAGAGTCCAGCGTGGGCCGAATGTATTTCCTCCATGGGTAGATCTTGTTTTGGGTACAAAAAGCACAGAAGTAGGAGCAAATGGATGAATTTCGCACATGTCACGGGTATTCCAGTGACGTCTATAGACTTTTGCTATGAGACTATTCCTCAAGGACATACACTTCGGGTGCTTATTTCTGGAGAGGAAAAAGTAGGATGAGGAGGAGGAGGAGGTAGTGGTGAAATCTCTGGTCTGACAAAATACTTGGGACAACAGATTTGTTACTTTTCATCTGAAGGTAAACAAGCACATGAGGAAAGCATCATCTAGGGCAGGCCCTAAACTGTCTGGTATTCATTTGGCCTGGTGTTCACCTGTAATTTTATAGTTCCACCTTGTCTCTACGGTAAAGGAGTTGTTACGATGGTTATGCATTCAACCTCAAAAGCCGGATAATTTCGGATTATTAAAGTCCACGGGTGTGCAAATATTCGTCTGCAATGGGAAACCGGGCATTTTCAAATAAACGCAAAATCTAGATTGCATGTGAGAAAGTTTTGTCTTATTTTTAGCAGAATACTTTGGAAAACAGCAGGGCTTTTTAGCCGAGACGAATACTTCCTACACCGGTGAGAACGTAATATGCTACCCAAGTCAGAGAGCGAAGAATCGGTCAGCGTGTAATACCCGGCCGTACTACATGCCAACGAAACCCTAACCTAATCATCGTGCTCGTTAGGGGTAGCAATCATTGTCGGGTTAGTAGGATCAGACTATATTTTGTTGGGGTAGGAAGACCAAATTATCGGATCAAATGGCAACTTTCCAGGTGGCGACTAGTAGAACGCCGCCGCAGTTTAAAAACTGCGCCCGTTTTACTTTGATAATGAAATATCGCGCAGAGCAAGCCTCATTCTTACTCCCAGCAAGAATCCGGAAAAAAAGTGGGTCAAATCAACCAGGAATGACATCGCGCATAGTATTCGTCGTGAGGTAAAGCCATCGGATCTCGCAATCCGCACAATTGTTGGGGTCACAAACTATTGTGTGACCCTACTAACCCGGCAAAGAATGCTAAACGGGTAAGGTTAGCATTAGGTTGGCGCTCTCCTTTACTTCATTTGGCGCTATATCTAGAAATCCTGTTACCACTGGTCCCATATTACTTGCCGACCTATCCTTTGTCCTCTAAGTTGGGTTGCATTGTACGTTTTTGCCCCTACTACTTTCGAAAATGATAGTCAGCCGAGGATGTACTATAACAAGGTGGAAAAGGACTAGAATCGCACAACAAGGTATAGCAACTACACTCTAGGCGTAACGTAAGCAAGCAAACACACGCACACCACATGCATACTAAATATACTGAAGCTAATGAAAGTCCTTATTGAATCACTGAATAGTGTTTTAAGTAAACATATTGCTACTTAAAAACAAACGGACTCAGTTGATGTGCCATACTAGCCCTCTGCAAGGACCCCAACAGTCGCTACTGTCCCTATCATTCACACAAGTTTATACTTAAGAAGTGCATGACTTTCAATGATTATAAAGTGTCCTCTGTATCTTAGGAAATATCAGTAAAAAAACTGTAATGGCTTATAGTCGCTGAGGGGGAACTTGCGTTTCTTTAAAGGTTGCCACCATCAACCAATCATAACACAACCTTAGACTAGGAGCTTTGGAGTTGAACTCAGAGGAATTGGCCAGTGAGCATCTTAGGTCACATGCTCTACAAATCTGACCGCTGGCTGATGCCGGAAAAAATAAACCAGAACCCGTGCAGGTGTCTACAAATGAAGTGGTTTCAAGCTCACACATTAACCTCTGAGGGAATTCCAAAGTCTTAACATCAAAAACTGGAGTATGCACTGGAGGGCACAAGGGGCACGGTAAGGATGCCTTATAGGGACTCCTAAAAAGACATGAGAACAGGCAACGCCCGCAATAGAGATTTCTTGGGAAAATAGGATAACTTTATGGTTATGGTTAGGGTTAATGTTGGATTCGAGGTAAATTGTGGTTAAGTAATTGTGGACTGTATGGTTTGGGTTTAAGGTGCAGATGGAATTGTGGTTAGAGCTATGGTCTAAGTTTAGTACTTAACCAGGGCGTTCTTAGTCCTTTGTCCTGTTTAGCTGGCCACATAAGTCCTTCTTAGCGGAGTTTCTTCAAGTTCTCACAGTATATTCTGGAGAAATGCTAAAGATTGAACATTAAAAAGTGGAGTATGCAAACGGAGAACGCTGGGGACCCATTGATGAGCCGCGTCACGCAGCAACACAACATCAGCTAAATGCCTATCTGGACTTTCGGCTAGTATCCCTATTGCAAGTGGGTTACATCGCCCAGTATTTAGATACTACTGGCTGCTGCTACGACGTCTTGGCCGTGTGTAGATATTCCGCGATTATTCCGCTGCAGATTATGGGTTTCAACCCAAGTATTAATCACATCAACTTTCAGGCTGGACCGAAAATTTTCATTTCAAAAAATTTACCACAAGTTCCTATAGTACGTACGTTGATACCCTTTCCCATGCAATTTCAACCGAAAATTTAAAATTTGTTTTGATTTAAACAAATTGCTTAGGTACGGTTGTCGTATTAAGTATCCTGCAGCCTAATCACAAAATATTTTAGTCGCAGTGGGATGCCGGCTTTCGAAAGGGCGTGTTTCTGATCGTCCAAAAAAGCATAAATTGTAAACGATGTCTTCTTAAGTAGTATGCAATTTTTTCACGGATTTTCTATGCTCTTATTAATTCAAAAACATTTTACAGAAAACAGTGCAAAAGAGTATTCTGTGTGCTCATTTGATAGCATATTACGTTCTCTTTAAGTTTTATACTTGAAGAAGGGGTTGTTATCGGTTTCAAATTTGCTGAAGAATTTTGAATTCATGGTTTCCAAACTACATGTTGTATTCATTTTGTGTAAGTAAAAATTCCAAATTTCCCTAGGCATGAAAAGAGGTCACAGAGTTCTCATAAAATGCTGTAATGGAGTTGGAATATGTGGGGAAAATTGTAAGCAATATTAGGAAATTGACGGATACTCTGCGCTTTGGATGCGCATTTTCAGGTCTTTGAAAACCTCATTGTCAGAAACTTTCTAAAACTTGAAAGCTACCCTTTCTCCAAGTATAAATTTGAAAAAGACGTAATTTTCTTTCAAACGAGTGTAAGAAAAAATATTTTTGTGCGTTTTTTTTCAGTAAAATATGTTTGAAATAATAAGAATATATAAAACCAATCAGAAAATTGCATACTGCTTAGGTAGCAATTTTTACAGAATCTCCTCTCTTTTGAACGGTCAGAAGGAAGCTCTTTTGAAAGCCGGCATTCCAGTGTGGCTGAAATCTCTTGCAAATCAAAACGACAACCTTAGTTAAGTAGTTTATCTGGATCGAAAAACACATCAGAATTTCGGTCGAAATTTCATTAGATAGGTCATCTACGGTATTTTCCCTGGCTGTCATTTTAATACTTTTTCAATGTTTCTGTAACGGAGCATAGCGATGCTCCGTTCGCTTCAAATGTCAAAAAAATAAAGCTGTTTACAGTAGGCTATACGTATATTTATACACAAACCTCTAAAGTCCCCATCTTAGGTATTTTCTAATGTCAAATTTATTTATAAAAGGGGTTTGGCATATTCATTTGACTCAGTTGTGAAAAACTGCCAACACTTAAAACCCCCTTAACTACGAAAACCCACTGGCAGCCATGAGGTTTAGTGCATTTGGTTCAAGTTCTCCGTCCCTGTTTTGCGTTCGAATCCCACGGATGCCTCCGAGCTGTTCAAAACCGGGTCAAAGAAATCACATAATAGGCTTTAAAATTGCGGAAAATTCTCAAATAAAAGTATACTACGGAAACTAATCTAACATTTTTTCTAAAAAAAAAATAATTATATATGATGATCGAACATGTGTGTGAGTATATGTACGAATTGCCTTACAATGGTTTTCTTAAAACTAGACTGATCATCGTTCGCTAGGGGGGCTATCAGTGTGGGAGGCCGCTGCGGAAGGCTTTCCGGGGTTGCGGTCGTTCCCACTATACCTAAATAACAAACCGCATTAATGCAGGTACGCTTTGGACTTTAAATAAATTTTTCTGCCTACCCACTGGATCTACTCCGTATCCGTAGCCTTCGGCGTCCGTTCCGAGCATCAGGGATGCGGAATTGGTGGCCCATCCAATGCGCACATCTCCATCCTCCAGAATGGTGACTTCGTAGTAGTATGCGCCCGGTCCCTTAATACCTCGATTCGCTCGGCTGCCCTGTAACAAAGGAGACGCTTTGTAATACTGTCATGGAGGAAACAGGGAACAGCGTCCAAATGAGCATGTAGTCGATAGAAGGAATAGGCAGAAAACAACCAGTAGGAGGAACAAAGTCAGAAGAGAAGGATGGGGATGAAAACAAGAAAGAAAGGAGATAAATACAAGAAATTTGAAAGGTGAGAAAAGAGCGTGGAAGAAGCGGCAGACTAAGACTAGGCGCTGGCTTATGCCGTTCAATGTAAGTAAGTGCTATTTTCATTCGAATTGGTCGCTGTGGGGCCTCCAACCGGAGAATTTACTTTCTAAATGGTACACTATTGCAACCAGTTGACAGTCAGAAGGACTTGGGTGTGTGGATTACATCGTCACTCAAACCAACACTGAACTTTACGAATGTGGCCAAGTCAGCCATGGCTGTATTGCAACTCATCAGGCGTGCCATTATGGGATTTGACAAAGACAATTTCTCCAAAATATTTGGAAGCTTCATGCAGCCGTCATTAGAATATGCCATACAGGCATGGAGACCTTAGACTGTGAAGGATAATACCGTCTTAGAGAAGGTCCAGAGGCGGGCGACAAAAATGACTAAAGGCCTACGAACGCTAACCTATGAAATCAGATTTTCGACCCTCAACCTATTTTTCTTTTCTTACAGGTAACTACGAGGAGATCTCATACTAAACTTTCGCACTATGAATGGCCTGAACTGTTGCTTAATTACCAATTATATTTTCCACTTGGACAAACATGCCCACCTTGCGAGGTCACCCTATAAAACTGCGTGCAGGTAAAGCAAGGATCGATGGACGCAAGTACTTCTTCAGTAACAGATTAGTTGCAGCGTGGAACGCTCTGCCCGCGTATGTTGTTCTCTCTACCACCGTGAATTCCTTTAAGCGCAAACTTGACGCTTATCAAACCCCCTTATAGTCAAATTGCATGTGATTATACTACTCACACTAATTGAGTAGTATTTAAAGTGTATTTTGTAATTTACCGACGGCTGCTCGTTTTTCTCATGTCATTATAGAAACAAGTTCTTTTTAATCTTCCTTATATATCGATGTTTTACTTAACCACTTTGTAACGAATAGGGAGCTCAAAGCCATTCGCTTATCTTTCCCTTAATACAACTGAAATGAACTGAAAAATATTAAATATCTGTAAGCGAATAGGGAGAGATAGAGAGATTGGGACAACAACGTGTAACAATAAATAGAGAGAAAAAAGCAATAAAATCGTCCGCAAAGTAACTAATTAGAAGAGTGGACCCGAGGAGAGGACAGGAGATAAAGGAAGAAAGGCTGACTAGAGAGAAAAAATAGAGAAAGAAAAATAAAAATGCTTTTACAGAGTGAGCATAAGAAGGCAAAGAGGAGGATGACAAAGAAAAATGCAAATAAGAGGGTAGAAGGATGAGAAGATAAATGAAAAGAAGTGGGCAAAAAGTGATATAAAATTAGCAAGAAAAGAGTTTAATATATATATTGATAATGTGGAACCAACAAAGACAAGGGAGACCGGAATGGCCATTTCTGGCTTATTAGCCGTCATCAGCCAGTCATACCCAATCCCAAGTGTGGCACACCTGGGATTCGAACCCGCGACCTTTGGTAATTGGGTCGAACGCTCTACCATTGAGCCACGGGCTCGATGTTTTTTCGGTTGCGGTCGAGTATATGATGATAGTATGTTGCTCACCGATCTGCTTAAAGAACATGTATGTTCCGTTGTGCCCTGGAGCTCACACTAGAGCCCTCGCAGGCGGTCACATAGCGACATGTGGCATTTCGAATCCTAGGTGTGCCGCACTTCGGATTGGGTATGACTAGCTGATGACGGCCAATAAGCCAGAAATGGCCATTCCGTTCTCCCTTGTCTTTGTCGGTTCCACATTATCAACATATGCTACACGTCGCTATGCGACCGCCTGTGAGGGCTCTAGTCTGAGTTCCAGGGCACAACGGAACATAAATGCTCCTTAAGCAGATCGGTGAGCCACACACTATCATCATATTCCCGATCGCAACCGACAAAGCAACGAGCCCGTGGCTCAATGGTCGAGCGTTTGACTCAATTTCCAAAGGTCGCGGGTGCGAATCCCAGGTGTGCCACACTTGGGATTGGGTATGACTGGCTGATGACGGCTAATAAAAGCCAGAAATGGCCATTCCGGTCTCCCTTGTCTTTGTCGGTTCCCCATTATCAACATATGCTACACGTCGGTATGCGACCGCCTGTGAGGGCTCTAGTCTGAGTTCCAGGGCACAACGGAACATAAATGCTCCTTAAGCAGATCGGTGAGCCACACACTATCATCATGCTCCCGATCGCAACCGACAAAGCAACGAGCCCGTGGCTCAATGGTAGAGCGTTCGACTCAATTACCAAAGGTCGCGGGTTCGAATCCCAGGAGTTCCACACTTGGGATTGGGTATGACTGGCTGATGACGGCTAATAAGCCAGAAATGGCCATTCCGGTCTCCCTTGTCTTTGTCGGTTCCACATTATCAACATATGCTACACGTCGCTATGCGACCACCTGTGAGGGCTCTAGTCTGAGTTCCAGGGCACAACGGAACATAAATGCTCCTTAAGCAGATCGGTGAGCCACACACTATCATATATAGTTGTCATGGCGCCGCTGCGGCTACCAATGACGGTGTTACTAAGGCGTTTAACCATTCTTATTATGATTTATTTTCGTGGTATTATTGTCGTAGACAATAATATTAATACCCATACGAGTGAGGGGTAGTTTTTGTAGTCAAAAAGAGAGGAAGAGAATGGGAGGGAAAATAGAATACGGAATGAGACGAGGAAAGAAAGCCAGGAAAAGCAGAACGTAGATGTGGATAATGATGTCTTAAATAAACCTTTTATGAAAAATGGATAGGGAAAATCCCAAGGAACATCGTTGAGAAGAACAGAGGAGGGGAAAAAGGGCAGAACATCACCACGAGCAAGACAAGGAAGGAATGAAACCAAAAAGGAACAAAGGAACAAACCTACCGGAAAACGTTTTTAAGGCAATACGAGGTTGAGTGTGGCTGGGGTTGGTTAAATTTGAAGAAAAAGTAATAAGAAAATTTCAAAAAACCGGGTAGATGGAAAATTAACGGAAGGCAAGTAAGGCTGCAGCGGACCAGGACGAAGGTAGAGGGAAAAGGTAGGATTAAAAACCAAACAGTCTTTCCTCCTCCTATCTTTTTGCCTCCACCTACCTGCCAACCGGCATCAAGCATTGTTGCCACGTCGGTACCATACAGATCCATTCCGAGACCCTGGGTGCAGTCCGCCGGTGACATCTGCCAGTGTTCACGTCCCAGTTCGGGTCGTTTTCTCGGGGAACCCTGCCCAACTGGTCCTGCGACCTGGTCCTGCGACGTCGTGGGCGGCGGAGCCACATGCGGAGGCGCCTGCAGTAGTGACGTCTGCAGCGGTGAAACCCGCTGTGGTGACACCTGCTGTGATGATACCTGCTGTGGTGACACCACCACCTGTTTCTGCTCATAGGTGGGATTCCAAATGATCGGCGTCTCGACCGGTCTGGACTCCGTACGCTGAGGACCGTACGACTCATCCGCAAGCGAATCCTGGATTAGAGAGTTGACAGGACTGCGAGTTGCAGTCTGGACGGCAGACAGGTCCTCCGCGTCTTCAAGGCTTGCAAATGGAGCCGGTTGTGAGTAATCTGAATGGGTTTTCGACGCAAAATTTAATGAGACCTGTGACAAGACTCGAATGAAACCTAAACGGGACAATGTGTCGTGGGAGAGAAGGGCCAGGATTTAAACTTAATCGTAGAAAAATGAAACCCAACAATCCTCTCTCAAAAGGTGTTTGAGCTGCATTTACTTAGCAATTTTAACTGCTTGAGCCGGTTCGTATATAGCAAATACAGCAAGATTGCCAGATGAAAAGTTTTGGCCAAGCGAAAATTTTGGTATTTCGAAATGTCAGAGCATAAGTTAGACATAAAGATAAGAAAACTAATACGTGTTTTCCAACTTTAAAAAAAGTTTCCTCGAGAAAAGTTTGAGTAAGAATATATCCTTCAAAGTCTTCTCAATGCTAAAAATGCTCTAGATTTTTAAATCCTAATACTTGTGTTGAGGTTACAGTGACCAGTTTTCCCTTACATCAGTCTTTGCCCTAAAATGCAACCCTACCTATTATTTTACAGAGCGGATGCACTCAAAACTGACTTTTGATATCCTTCATCCCATCACCTTCCCGCTTCCTTGTAAACCTTTAAGGTGGAAGTACTCAATCGAAAGAATAACGGCCTCTTTCGACCTGATGTGCTACTTATATCCATTGCAGCGAATTCGATGAGCGAACTCTTGCACAAAAACCTTACGGAAACGTACGACGAAACCTCAAGTCCGTTGAAAATTAGATATCTCCTGAAGGTATTCGAATTTTGCAAAGAAAGTTGTTTCATCTTTGATCAGTTAAAGGGAACTCCAACGGGCTCTTCGATATCCGGTTAAGAGGCAGAAGTGGTCTTACTATATTTCGAGAAATCTGGTTGCATCCAGCAGGAGCCTATCGTTTGGTGGCACCGATAGGTTGATGGTAAGTTTTTTTTATTAGCATTTGTGGCTAAGTCGCGAGAAATCCAAGTTGTGAGGTGACTGAAACTTTAAACTCTGATGGGAAGTCTAGTAGTTTGCATCTGGGCGCCCCAGTACTAATCAGAGTTCGCCGAGGTCATATATAGAATTTTGCCACTGGGCGTTTCAGGGTAATAACATGCTAGGAATGTCACTTTTAGTGGTGCCTTTTTCATTTCTGAAGGTTGACTGTTGTAGGAGTTGAAGAATTTGGATCAATCAACTACTCTGTCTCCTTCTCTACCGGTATGCTTTCCTCTTTACTGCAAGTAACACCTTAGACTTGAATGATGGCTACTGTTTGATCTGTTTTGCCATCCACCAGGCTGTTAGTAGAAGGAAGAGTCGATCGAATACACTTTGATAAATCATCAAAACTTTTTACGAGAACTGAATGTTACCAAGTAGCTTCAATCCCTTGCTGTGTTACTGAGAGGAGCCTAATCCCCGATAAGAGTCGAACAGGTTCACATTTTAGTGGGGCGTCGTGCTCTTAAAACGCATTCACTATCTTGTGAGGAGTCGTCAATTGGGAAGCGTGCAACTTTAAAGGTTACTCATGCCAAAATCTGAGACCATAAATGACATAAGCTCCATCGACTGCTGCTAAGTGGGTTGGTTCTCAAAGTCTTGGTCGAACTTGTGTGTATTGGAAGCTGCGTTATCCTGACTTGGGAAAAATTATCCGTCAGGTAATAAAACTGAACTAGTAAATTGAACGTTTTTCAGTAAACAACTCTGCTCTCGTTAAACACGTTTGCAAACCTCCTTTCTTTACTACTGTTCTTTCTCCCAAATTTTTTGTCAAATTGGTAGAGTGCTCGTTTGTTAGTGTGAAAAAAGTCCAATTTATTGGCCAAAATGAGAATTGTATGGCAGTAGATGCCCTCTCTCATGAAATGTCGACCGAAATACCGAAATGTGTTTTGGATTCGAACAAAATTACTTAAGTAGGGTGGTCGCAGTGATTATCATACAGCCTGCAAGCCTTTTAAAGAGCTTCTTCTGATCGCCACAGAAAGCATACTACAGAAAAATTAGCCACTTCAGTAGTATGATATTTTTTCATTGATTTTCAATGCCCTTAATAATTCAAAAATGTTCTATGGAAAACACGTACAAAAACATTATTTCTTGTGCTCGTTTAATCGCTAATTACGTCTTTTTTCATGTTTTATACTCGAAGAAAGGGTATTTTTGTTGTTTAAAAAATTTCTACTGATGAGATTTTTAAAGAACATAAAACATAGTATCCGTCAATTTATTAATGTTGCCTATAATATGTACAACATAGCCGAAATCCATTACAACATTTAATGAGAGTCTTGTGACTTCTTCTTCATAGCGCAGAGAACTGTGTGATTTTTCCTTTCACAGAATGTATGCAGCATGTAGTTTAGAAAGCGTGAATTCAAATTTAATGGCCGGAATGGTTCAGCATTATTCAGCAATTAAGATATTTTTCAAAACTGATAGATACCCTTTTTCAAGTATAAAAGTTGAAGAAGACGTAATTTTCTACCGAACGAGTACAAGAAATAATATTTGTATGCATGCTCTTTTATAAAATATATTTGAATAATTGAGAGCATCGAAAGTCAATGAGGAACATGCGTGGTCAGAAAGAAGCTCTTTCAAAAGCTGGCAGCCAAATGTGCCTAAAAATATCTTGGGATTCGTCTGCTTAAGTAAGTTGTTTGAATCGAAAACACATTCCAGAATACCGACTGACATTTCCTGAGATAGGGAATATACTGTACTTGCCATACTCTCTCGTGCTTTGGAGGGTTTTCAAGGTAACCTGCCCTACTTATAGAAATCAAGCTGCTTCCCAGCACGAGCAGACATCTTCCAGTAAACTGGGTGCCTGAGATGTACAAACCCCATGGAATCTCCCCGTGCACATTTATTAAGGCGATTATTTGTACACGAGTTTACACTAGCCACCTACTACCTGACCAGAGCGGTTTCCTACTGGCTAAGCAGTCCGATTCTCTGCGTGCAGTAAAACCTTAATGTGGATAGCACGTTTACAATGATTCGTGCTTACTTGGCTGAATGTCTACAAGCAGCTACTAGTCACCTTCTCCGGCCATCTTCTCTGGACGCTACCAGGTATTTATCCCTCCAATAGCAAATCAATTTGACAATTATGTCACGAATAAATGTTCGTAGGAGCTCTGAATACTGCTTGTTAGCAATTCCAGGCTCGGTTGGATCTGCGTAACTTTTATTGTCTTGTTCCGGTGATCGCTTTGCACAGTGGCCTATCGCTCTTTTACGTCCCTCATAATTTTTCTGAATGTGATAGGCGGAGCCTAGGTATAAGAATTGCAGAGGTAATATTTATGCTTAATGGCCACTCACACTATGCATGGAATTAACTCAGCGATTTACGGTCCAGTAGCAAAAGTTCATAAACCACCTTTTTGAATATTGTCCCCTCGTTATTAAACAGTAACCCATAGAGTTCTTGAACGTTCTGCTACGTGCGGAAAGTTTATGACCAATTACGTCCTTCCAACACAGGAAGTGGGTCTTTTGCACTGTAAAGCCAGTGTTTAATTAACTTACTGCTTAGCCTTTATCACAGAGCTTGCTATATTTAGTCCAGGTACTTTATTTGGGCACGCTGGTTGTGGTATCCGCCTTCTAACATGTTTACTATTAATCCATTTCCTGCGGTATTTTGAATTTAACACTTGTAATTAGGCAGCAACCTGGAAAATGCAAGCAACGAATTAAGTCAATTTAATGCACGGCATAGTGATAAATAAAAAATTTTCATCGTAATCAACCAGAAATGAATTTCTGTTTGAACGTTGAAATCGTCCGGTCTTTTTAGGAAACGCGATTTTGTAGATCTTAAAAACGTTTTTTTCCTTCAGCTGAGGAAAAAATCGAGGTGTTCGCGGCTAGTAAACTCTCGCTGCGAGGCCGACTCGCCCGTTCAGAGTCGTGTCACGTGCTTCTCCTGTGAGTTATTGCAACTATGCCTGTTAGTTAAGTGAAGCAATCAAGGTTCTCGCCTCCCTGAATATCAAGATGATTAAACTAAGCAGGTTTGACTTGCGAGTCAGCTAGAATGGAAGGATAATTATTTGCAGAGTAGTCCGGCGTACCGGTGGGAAACGAGAATATCGACCTCCGTACTGTAGATGGCCTTACGCTAAATGCGAGGTAAGAAGACTCACGGTTCGCGTTAGGGGGGGATAGTTGACAAACGCTCACTGATCGTTCACTCGTCCCGTTGTGTCTTGGAGCTCACTTTCGTGCCCCGCCAGCGGCCACACAGTGGCTAGTAGAAGTAAAGGCAGATTTAAAATGAAGGTGTGTGAGAGTGAGCCTCAAGGCTGAGCGGAACGAGTGAGTTCCGTTAGCGAATGGTGAGCGTTCGTCAACGAATGTCCATATTCGCGATCCAAACAGGCTCGTGGCTCAATGGTTAGAGCGTCGGATTTCTCATCAACAGGTCACAGGTTCGAGCCTCGGGTCGTGCACCACCTGGGGTTGGGTATGCCTGGCTGATGACGGCCCATGTGGCAGAATTGCTATTCCAGTCACCCTTGTCTTTTTCGGCCTTGTTAATCTACCTCTTCTACTACTATTCGCTGTGTGACTGCTGGCGGGGCTCGATAATGAGCCCTAAAGCACGGCGAGACGACTGAGTTCGGTTAACGATCGTTGAACGTTTATCAACGACGTCCATATTTCCAAATATAAATTAGCAACAAAAACTTTAAATTGTAAATAATACAGGACTGCTGGGCATACCTTTGCGTGGTGCCAGTGGGGTGGTCAAAACTGTTGGTGTTCTAGCTAAAAATAGAAACATTAGAAATGATACTACAAAATTTATTATACTAAGATTAAGAGTGCATTCGTTTTTTGTTACCAGTCGTGCAACGAGTCGCCGAAAGTAGCGCTACATTTTTATGTGATAAAGTAATTGACTGTGATTTTAAATGTTTACAGTCCTGCAGATGGTAAAAAAATCAGTTTACACTACAAAATGAAAAATAAATAATTAAAGTTTATGCCTTGAAACATGCTGACCACTCCTATACTCTGAAAGTACACTGTACAACGCAACTGGCATACGAAGGCCATCAATTTAAATATATACCACTGATTTTTTAATCTCGAATTTTACTGCCCATTATAAAAAATTCGATGATAAGCATCTCATTGGCAGATTTCAAAGGCATATTTGCATACCCTGTCATGATGCAATTTTGGAAAAAGTTACCTACTGATGGAAAATATAATAAGTTCGCTGGCGTTCTTCACATCCTCATGAATGAGGTCTCACTTATTTTTTAGTTGGCATTTGCAAGAGTCACTCAGTTTCGCCTTCAGAAATCCAACCTATGCAGTTGCAGTTAACATTTGATGTAGCAGAATTTTACGCTTACTATAAGTCTTTGGGATTTAGGACGTATGACGCAAGCTCCTAATCTTAACCCTAAACCTTACCCCAACGTAAATCTTAACTGTAAATTTAATCTTAACTTTAAGCCTACGCCTAACCCTAAGGCTAAGCCAAACTCGAGGAAGAACTTAACCGAACAATACCTAGCTAAATAAATTCAGTAACCATTCTTGTGTAATACACCCGCCCCGACTACATACCATATCCTTACCGAAATCATAACGAATGTGATCTACTAGAAACTGGGTCCTGATGAGGCACTAGCCCACTGGCACAACATATGAGTTAAGCAGTAAAATGAATTGCGTGCTTTGCCGTTATTGACGCACGTCGTAATTAACAGACTAGTTTCGTCGTTTGACCGTTTACATGGTAAAAAGGTTGTACAATGCGGTGAAGGTTGGGACAAAATACGTGCGTATTTTTTGAGTGCAGGACTTACCGTACTGTTCAGGTCGACGCTGGGCCGTAACTCGTCGCACATGTCCCTTGGGAGGCACTCCACCTTCTCTACTACTCGGCCTCCGAATCAGGGTACCACCGTTTTCGTCATAAAGTCTCTGATGACTGTTGTAATGGTACTTCCTGGTTTCAAATCCAGGCAAAAGGTTTGATCGGCGTGGCCCGCTGGGTTCGCGAAGTCTGTGGAAAGCGATAGGTTTATTGAGGACTAACAGGGCTACTGTTTTCAGCAAAACCTCGGCAGGCAAAAAAGTGACGGAATTTATTCGACTAGATGGGCGTGTTTTGTAAACAGGCTAAAACGGTCTGGAGGCATGAAAATAAAGGCCCGTTCAATAGAACTGCTAAAACACCCCGAGCTTTGTGAAATGTAATCAAGCGAAATATCTCCTGCTTTCCATCAATAAATTGATGAAGATGCAATTTTTGGAGGAAATATGAGAAATAAACTTGTCACAACTACTTTCCATGAACAAAGGCGAACTTCAAATAAGCACTTAAGTTCAAGGAAAATGCATCTCCTTTACCTGGAGAATGATCCTGCGGGAGACAGATCAATTAATTGTTGGAATGAATATCAATTGAAAGCCAGTATTTCAGACTTCTAAATGTTCCTGGGATGTTATCCCTTGCTGGGGCACATTGCTAATTCGGTAGGAGTTTCAATGTAAAAGTTCATTTTACTTGTTACAGAGCCTACGCTAGGTCTCAAGTCATTTTTGGGAAAATACTACTAATTAAAGTTCACCAGTGAAGTATTTAGATATAAACGTAGTTTTGCGATCAGACCATCACTTTCGGTCGCATTTCTACTCCTATAAAATTGTCTAGGTCCCTTAGGTTGGATAGCACCAGGTAGGCTACCTCGGAATTATCGCATCTGAGCTTGCTGGCTGTGTGACTTTATTATTATTATTATATTTCCTTGCTCAAAATTTCGGTCGGGAAGCCAACTTAAAAAACAAAAATATACTGAAAAAAGAAAAAATATACCCCTATGATCAAATCAGAGGATAACTGTTTCATTAGAGACAGTTTATTTTCTGCAACCGTCTCTGATAATGGGTTCAAGAGAGAATCCAAAACGTCAGGTCAATAAATACCATGTTCCGGTGATCGCCTCTTCTTCTTCTTCTTCTGAGTTTTTTAATAAATTTTCTCAACTTCAGCACATCCAAGGATAAGTTCTTGGGAAAGAACCAACAACAGGGAAGTGTAACTGTGTTCGCTTCGAGGCATGCTGTCCAATGGGCGCAGTTTTTTGAGTTCCGGTAACGAATACCTTAGTGCTTGATATGTGCACTACACAGTTAGAAACGTTTAAGCATACCAAGAACGACTATCAATGGGTCGACACGTTAACAAGTGTTAAACAGTAGTGTAACAATGACGAATTCAAGTACCTGACAAGGATGAGGTTAGATATGCATCGATTAAATCCCTGAAACAGTGGGCTTTCTCTCTAGTGACGGTAATTTTTGCTTCCGACATGTAGTTTCTGACCACTGAAGAATTACTTAGAAGTGACTCAAATATTTAAGCGTTGCAAAACATACAATATGGTTAAACTAACCTGTAAAAGGCATGGTGCTCTGTAACGACTTCATAAAGCCGTTTAGCCAGGGTTGGGTGGGCACATTTAAAAACGAGGACTCTGTCTTTCACGTGGGTGTGCGCTTTTATGGATTTCGAACGGCGCCTCGTGCCATGTTTCGAAACTGGGGAGGTCGCTTGACCAGGTTTCGGGGTCTCCCCGCTGGGAACTGGATCCAGACTGGAGGGTTGCGATGACCGAACTACCAGTGTAAACTCTTTGCCCTTGTGAGACATTTCAACTATGTAGGGCCAGGAGAAATGCTGCTTCCGTAGTCGGCCACGGTAGACCACAATTCCAGCATGGTAAACTCCCAGAGAAAGCTCCTCACCAACCTCATTCTAAAAATCGATCAAAAATTGGCAAATGTCTTGGTGAAAATGTAGTTGGTTTTACAGCGCGTGTAAATTATGCTTTCTCTTATCGGCTGCATTACGACCTCGCAGGCTCATCCAGTCAAAATGGAGGACCTCCAGGTTAGTTCATGCAAAGGCAAGAACTTGCATGAACATTTTCAAGAATCGTCAAAGTTGAAGAGTCAGTCGTTACTAGTAGTCCCTTTTTCCTCTAGAATTTCAGACAAGCTCACACCACCAGGGTCACAGATGGTAAAAATCATCAAAACATGCATTAATTGACGAACGTTCATCTATCGCTAACGGAACTCACTCGTCCCGTTCTGTCTTGGGGTTCAACCTCCAGCCCCACTAAAAACCGCACAACGGCTAGTAGTAGAGGCAGATGAACGTTGCGGTCAGAGACGAGGGAGACTGCAATGGCCATTTCTGGCTTACTAGCCGTCATCAGTCAGCCATACCCAATCCCAGGCGAGGTCCTACCTCAGGCTCGAACCTGCGACCTGTTGATTAGAAGTCCAACCTTCTAACCATTCAGCCACGGGCTCATTGCCTTGCCGGTTTATATTGGGATTATTGAGGCATGTTCAATCGTAGAAAAATGGATTAAATCTTCAGAATAAGTATTTTCACTATGGTATAATGAGACCCGAAGATTTGGGATTATTTCCATAAATTTTATTGTTAGTAGAAATCACAGCGATTAGTTCGAATGAGATTGTTGTTGGACAGGTAAGTTTTCCTCTCGATAGACCAAAACCATACGGCGAAGATAACGGTCTTCCTGCCATCTACGAATCGGTGAGTCGTGGCGAGCTCCGGTAGTATTGGTGTCGAATTGTTCTCTGTGCGGTTGCTTACGACATCTGAATTCCAAAATAGGCGTCTCTATACGTCCCACGGGCACATAATTTACATTTTTATAACGAGAATTTAAGCTTTATTTGCTTGCGGATTATATTCGACTTCTAATGCCCTATTCGATTGTGATATGTTTGGGAGTAAGTGGCTTGTACCTCCTAAACGGGCCGCGTGGTACGTGGTTTGGACTAACCCGAGGCCGAATCGGGGAGCGGCAGGGGTTATTTAGTTTGAGCTCGCATAACAAATGTCGAACATGGGAGGTGTGTTGAATATGAGTACGCGTAGATGCAATCTCTTGCCACTTATGGCGAGTGGCGGTGCGATGGGGAGCGTCTCCGACCACTCCAGCCATCTGCGCCTGACCCCGCCTCCAGTCTTCTTAACTCTATCTTGACACCAGGCACAGGCGGACAAGGGAACATAGAGTGTGGTAGATGCAGTGCAAGTCTACTATCTCTTAAAACTAATTCACGTGCAACTCACCGTCACTGCACCAAGCTTCTGTGGAGCATACAGTAGACATCTCGCGCCGTACTCAACGACTGGCCAGTCAGAACTGTATTACTGCTGTATGGTACGTAATTTACAATTTTTCAGATTGAAAGACTCACTATAGTCACAGTCAGCCTTCACTTGGTGCGGTTTCATTATCCGTGTCTAGTAGACTGCGGTATTCCGGGGATTGCCGCAATTCGGAGACCCGCGCCCTAATACAGGTTGGCCTATTAGTCGCCTCGCTTTTCGTCACTTACGTTCTGGAAATATTTTTCCTAGTGCTTAAAAACTCGTTTCTGATAATTATCACGGTAAAATCACGATGGACTAACTTGGAGAACCGCTAGTCTTTAAACCTGAGTAGCAAACGTTACAAAAGCCTTGCATATCAAATTCTTTAGGAAAGTTCGCTTCAGAAAAGCATACAGCTGATCAGTGTTCAGTAGAACCTTCATTTTCTTGACACTTAATGGCTATCTGAATTTACACTGGAAATATTCCCATCCATGTAATTTAATGCCATTAGCAAAAAGTGGTGACCTGGCGGCGTACTGCTTTTCGATATCCATGATTTTTTGTTTTTTTTTTTTCTCCAAGAGGTTCAAGAAATGTTCATTATTCGTAGCTGTTCCAATGAAAAAAATGATGTTTTTTTACAAAAGTAGCATATAAAAGCGGGAAGTATCTCCGTTTTTAAAGTGTACAATTGCGCTCGTTTTGAGACATCCTTCTTAGGATGTTCCCCTAGTTAGATGCCCGCACCTTTCTTGATCCTGTCTCTGAGCACAAAAAGGGATCAAAATGTGGCTCAATTGAGTGCCATCAGTTCTTATTGTGGTGACAGTTACAGGAACAGCGAAGATGATTTCAGGGAAAGCCGTGACGCGGCAACAAAAATCTCCTGTCCTGCCTAGGGCACTTTTACGTTGCAGATATTTTTCAATCCCTAAAGCAGTACGCAGTGGTAATCTCGGAAAAGTGCTACAATTATTGCATTTTTCAATACTTTTTACTCTATGCTTGAAGAAGGGACGGTTTCCTAAGGATGACTATACGCCTTGCATCTCAAGGATGCCTAATTTTCTTCATGCAGCTGTCAAAAAAAGTATGTCTATAGCAGTTCGCTGTATGTCTATAGCAGTTCGCTGCCTCAGCAACCAACCTACGAGAACATGTACTCCATGTATATGGGAGGAAGAACTCTGCGGAAAAACGGCTTTTGCTGAAAAGTGTGTCAGTAAATAAATGCAGGAATGCTTCCTCTCCGAAAACAATCGGACGGGCCCACAGCTGAGGCGAAGGCGTTATTTGTCAAACGGCAAACGAACTGCTACAACGTCGGTTGGATGAGGCTATCGCCCGAGAAGATAAGACCTGTTTTCTCAAGCACTCCACTTCTTTGCCACAAGAGGTAAAGATAGACTGCCCTTTCAGACATCTTCAATGTGCATCTAGGGCTTCACTTTCTCGGTAGGCATGCCTTGCATGGCCGCCTAAACAGGATGCAGGCCTAGGAATTGCCCCACCTGCTTAAAGTAGGTGGCCTTACGGTTACTTTCAGGAAGGGTAAATATACTCGCTTTTTAACAATAAAATTATTCCTAAAATAAAAATAAACTGTTACAGTAATCTTTACCCTAACCCTATCTCAAACCTAAAACCCCATAGTTTACACGATAATACCCTTAACCTTTGGCCTAATCATAAATCAACCCCCAACTCTGACCTTACCCTCAAATTTAAACCTAAACCCTCACCTTAATCCTAAACATAATTTTCTTGGAATTTAGCGCAAAGCCACACGTATTGTGAACGGTTCCTTTTCCCATGTCCTCTTTAGGTTGTCATACAAGACATTCTGTGGGGTCAAACAACGAAGCGCTTATCCAAACAGACACACGGAGCACCATCCTGCGTGGCTAAATCAAAGCACGGAAAACCTATCTCTAGTGCAATTGTGGTCCATTTGGTTTGCAGCGGCCACCGGATAGACGTCAACCCGTCATTCCAGGTCATCTAGAAAGTGCCAGTTAGACACTCCAAGTTCCTGCGAGAGCGGATACTTGCACGACAGAGGCGGTAGCCATACAGCTAGCCAACCCAAGCGTGTGCTTGCATAAAGCGTTCATACAGACCCTAAGGCTTTTTTGGACGAAGATGAGCCCGGAATGCGTGTTCACACCTGTCACGTCGCAACGAGACAGAGACGCAACTAATTGTTAGACGCCTCCTTCCCCGTCCTTCTCGCCCCACTCGCCTCCCCCCCCGCCTAATCTCCTGACAAAACTAGACGTCTGAATGTCTTCAAACATTTCTGCACATTTACCTGCTATTCTCCAGGCCCAACGATGAAAAATCGAAAAAGGTACCTTGGCCGACCTTGACTTCTTGGAAGCCAGTAAACCGTTGTGAGCAAACTGAAGATGCTGTTCCATATTCCTCATCAACGCTATTCCGCGCAGGTCATGTTTTTCCACCTGAAGGCTCATTCTGGTCACGTGTTAACGGTCGTCGAACTGCTACTTTTTGGCAGCAGACTCGTGCACAGGCGCAGAGGCCATGGAAGTTTTACTGGAACTAGTGATCTCTAAGTGCTCAGAATCCGCCGAGCCTTAGAACCATATAAAAATGCGTACATAACTATTTGACTATATTGCAGGATATACATTTTTAGATCATCCCTAGCAGTCAAAATCCCGAGGTCATGGAGTACTCTCTGTCAGTTCAGTATGGTAGATAATTGGTCTGTCAAGTAAGCAGAAAATTGCTAACTTTTTTCCCTGACAGAAGTTGAATTCACTATTAATGGAATCATTAGAATTAATTTGAAGGGCTGTCCGTTCATTCAATGGAGGAATCGGTAAGAGTACGCTAGAGGAATATGGGGCCAATGTTTGAGGACTATTCGGACATTAATAGCGTGCACCGTATGTTAAACAAAGATTAAGAAGTAAATTAAGAGTACGACGATAGACAAAAACGCATTTGTATGGTTACAAAAACCAGGCTGATTCACAGCAAACTACTTCCGTCTAAGCAGGCGAATGAGTTCAATTAACTACTACCTGACTACCTGCACACTAAGCTTAGTGTGCAGACCACATCTATGTGCACCTGTTCATTCACCTGCTCCTGTGGAGCGGGATAGAGTGGCCAAATAACGAGACGTCTAGAGAAGAGAGTATGCAAACTCATACGTGTCTGGCTATGAAAATGAGGAAGTCAATCGATTTCAAGTTCAATTCTCGCCCATTTAAGCCATACGGCTCGCCAGAATGATGCCAAAGGAGCCTTTCAGACACCCGTACACTACTCTAAAGACCAATGCAAACGGGCGCTAGCAACAGCTGAGGCAGTGGTGATTCAGTTAGCGAATCCAACGGTCTGTTATCAGAAGAGGTTGACACAGGCAGTCTGTCTTCCCTGGTCAAATCCAGGTGGTAATCGCACGCCACCCAAACCCCACCCCTAATAACACTCACACACACCCCGTTTGGTTGACTCCAATGTTCTCAACATGCCGACCCAGTCATGCGGGCAGCGTGGGAATGAAGCGTGTGACTAACCAACCACTACACCCGAAAAATCATAAGCACTGTATATAAACCGTGAGTTTATTCCTCATGTCATTTAACTGATCTGACGACGAATGACTGAAAACATAATTTTGGCAACCTGACTTTTCAACATTAAGTTAGGCTTGATGTACGTCGATGAAGCTCCTGTGCCCAAATAGACAAACGCTTATCGAAAATGCATTAAATTTAGTTGACAACAAATCATTTACTTCACGTCGCTATGCGACAGCCTGCGAGGGCTCTACTGTGAGCTCCAGGGCACAACGGAACATGCATGTTCCTCAAGCAGATCGGTGAGCCACACACTATCATCATATTCCTGATCGCAACCGACAAAACAACGAGCCCGTGGCTCAATGGTAGAGCGTTCGAATCAATTACCAAAGGTCGTGGGTTCGAATCCCAGGTGGTCCAGACTTGGGATTGGGTATGATTGGCTGATGACGGCTAGTAAGCCAGAAATGGCCATTCCGGTCTCCCTTGTCTTTGTTGGTTCTATTTAAATATATATATGAAATTTCGGGTCTGACCCTAAAACGTCATGTCCGAATCATCTGACTCCATGTCCTGCACTTAATAATTTCAGAAATTATTTCCTTAATATATATATATATATATATATATATATATATATATACATCATCTACCGGATCCAATGTGACTCTTGTGAAGTTAACTACGTCGGAGAGACAGGGAAGCGGTTGCAGACCCGTGTTACCGAACACGTGTGGGCAGTGAGGAGAATGGACCCATTGTCCCTGGTAACGGAACACTGCGAACTCTGGACACACGTTCACCTTCCAAAACGCCAAAATCCTGGGTCGAGGAAATGACCGCGTAACCAGGGAAATAATCGAAGCCTGGCACACGGAGCCTACGTCGATCAACCGTTGTGTCGCCCTTCCGGCAGCCTACCAGGCCCTCCGGGCGCAGCTCATCGAACGTAAGAGCAAACACGGAATTAGGCCAAACGTGAATTCCACCGCGTGAGAACCTAGGACGGATATGCACCTAACCACGCCACAATTCGGGGCCGACGAAGGCGCAGTCATGATTACCGCCGCATTAATTACTACCCCGACAGACGAGGAGGCATGCCCTCAGGACACAAACATGACTATCGACCCAGGGCGCCAATTGAGGTAAATGCGGACCCAGACAATGGCCGCCCCCCAACCAGAGACATGTCAACTGACAGCAATTTCCAGTGTGTATACCGGCAAAGAACGCCAAAGCCAAAGAAGAACTCCCCCACCCTGTCCTCCTATCAAGTACACTGTTAAGGTAAACCCGTCCAATCAACGCTGTGTTACAAAAATGGCTATCACCCCTATAAATACTGTGAGACGCGGTACGATACTCACCTCCGACGATGGAAGCTTGTATCCTTTTGAAACGGCAGGACAATACACCTATAGTCCCTGAGATCGTCTTTTCTTCTCATTTATGTACGGGGACACGCATCTTCGCTTCTATCAGCATATATATATATTTATATATGATAATTTGGAACCGACAAAGACAAGGGAGACCGGAATGGCCATTTCTGGCTTATTAGCCGTCATCAGCCAGTCATACCCAATCCCAAGTGTGGAACACCTGGGATTCGAACCCGCGACCTTTGGTATTTGGAGTCGAACGCTCTACCATTGGGCCACGAGGCTCGTTGATTTGTCGGTTGCGATCGGGAATATGATGATAGTGTGGCTCACCGATCTGCTTAAGGAACATTTATGTTCCGTTGTGCTTCGAACTCCAGACTAGAGTACTCACAGGCAGTCGCATAGCGACGTGTAGCATATGTTGATAATTTGGAACCGACAAAGACAAGGGGGAGACCGGAATGGCCATTTCTGGCTTATTAGCCGTCATCAGCCAGTCATGCAATCCCAAGAGTGTGGAACACCTGGGATTCGAACCCGCGACCTTTGGTATTTGAGTCGAGACGCTCTACCATTGAGCCACGGGCTCGTTG
>WEDG01002048.1:0-49935 GCA_017591395.1 Schistocephalus solidus | reverse complement strand
TATGAGGTTTTGGGGCACCCTGAACAATCATCATCTCTGGTAGGTTTGCAATCGGTGTGCATAAAACGGAACCGGCGTTCTGAAGTGCAGGATTGCCAAGATTCTTTCTTGGCAGATGGGGACTGTGACAAGTATTGCCTTTGTGCCGTCCATACCGCACGTTTTGTTTCTAGCGGCCACGACAAGAGAGCTGTTGTTTATGCGCAAGACTCTCATTTTTATCTTAACCAGTCCAATTAATCAATATCACCTGATCCTTTTTGGTGGTGCTGGACAAAGTAATGGGTTTTGGTAATGTCCATGTCCACGCCGGCAGCAAAATCGGCTCTCATTTTCAATAAGTATTACTTCGCATAATCGACGTTCGGTCATCCGACAGAGATCTGTTAGCCGGCTTCTATGGGTTGCAGATAGGTATATATTATCAATAAGAGACCGAGTATGTATTCTAAGATGACAAACATGCTTACGGCTGACAAGAGTTAAATCTAGCTAATTGTACGGCTGCGCAAGGATTGTCATAACTTTTGAACTCAAACAGCAACAGGCAAAATAAGAATGAGAATGGAATGCGATTGGATAAGCAGATTATTTCCTGATAGGAAAAGGCTATTACTATAGGACTTGTGAGCGCATCCAGTTCTTCCTGACTGAACAACTAAAACATTCAGCACTTGGCCTGTTTTCGTCTAATTTCCCACGAACTTGGGAGCGCTTTTGCTTTGTGATTTATCTTAAAATTAAACGTTACTATGTTGGTGACTAGAATGCACTTATTGCGGAGTTTATGAATCAGGCTATTCGTACGAACAAAGGTCTAAGTACTGATCTGGTAAGACACGGCCATGGGAAACCCGGGAAACACAGGTGGCCTTTTGTGTAACTTCAGGGGGATATGGCTTAGGTCTAAGCTCAGATTTCAGCTTTCGGTAAGTTTTCGGGTTATACATAGGATTAGCATGCGGTAATTGGCATCCATTCTGTAATGTGGCGCAAGCTTTCCTGCATTATGGAGTGGGGTTCGTGTTTCAGTGTCTTGCCGCTGATCATTCCAGGAGCATCAGCCGAATGTCTTTACCAAAAAATCTAACAGAATAGCTCAGTTGCAGAGGTTGACAAAGTGCACATATATTTACTTAGCTTAGGCGAGATATTTGTCTCTTTGGCTCTGAAAGGTACTTCCCTAAACATCAGCACCGCATTTTAAAGCCACATCGAAGCTTGCAGGATTTCCAGCTATAGGCGGCTTCTTCTTCTCTAGGGGATTCCTCTCTACCTGCAAGTAGTAGTGAAATGGTTGAGCAAAGTCTCATTGCGGCTAACAAGCCAGCAGGATATTCGTCTGCGATGAATTTCTATGATTGATACAAAATGCACTCGATGATTCATTTTAGAGTTTACTGCATACGTGTTGTGCAACGTGAATGAAACTGCTGTTGCTTGCATGAGTTGTAACCACGAGAACCATCAGTGGACATAACCGAAAGCCCCTGGAATTTTATTTGAACGTCTTGATTAACCACTTTTGGAAACAAACGCAAGGCACCAACCGAAATGAACCACTTAGAGAAGCCTTTATGCACAAGTAAAATGTACTGCAAGAGGGTGAAGTAGATAGGCAGGAAAAAGATAGGAGGAAACTAAGTCATGCCAGAATGGAAGAAATCCTCACGTGCCTGACATTAAAGCAGAAATTACTGCCAGGAAAATGAGAGTGATTCTCTGTTCCCCACGATCAGGTATGAGGAGAAGCTGGACGAAGGGCCAAAAACAACTATAGCGGGATGAATTGACTGTACTTTCAGTAAGTTTTTCCTTAGATTCGGAGAAGTGATCAGCACAGAAGCAATGCGAATGACGGTCATGATGCTTGAATCGATCGAGCAAACAGGACCGTTGTAGGGCATGGCTGTGAAAACATCTACTCTCATCCGATCGATCGATTTCCACGGATGGCAGGCATCAAAGAGTCTAAACAAATGGTCTGCATGTTCAGTTTCAGTTTATTTGGTGGGGGTGTTGGACAACATCGTTGAAAACCCTATTGTTTGCACGCCAGTGTGTGTGTGTGTTGTTGTGCCCCCTAAATGGGCCTCGTGGTAGATGCGTTGGACCAACACGGGGGCCACATTAGGGCATGGCATGCGTTATTCGGGTTGCGCTTTCATAACAAATGCCGAACATAGAGGTGTGGTGGCACGCCTAGGGGCGGCATGACTAAGGGGACTCGGCCGCGCCAGCCACCTGCGTCCTCTCCCGCCTCCGGTCTTCTTGACACTGTCTTGACACCGGGCTCAGGTGGGGGAGGAGGAGAGAGTTCGGTAGATGCAGCGCAAGTCTACTATTACTTTAAACTAAATCACGCGCAAGTCACCGTCCCTGCTCCATTTTCCCATGTAGCATACGGTGGACATCGTCAGACTACGACGGTCGAACTGTCGTGCCCCCTAAACGGGCCACGTGGTAGATGCGGTCTTCTTGTCTGTGTCATGAGACCGGGCTCAGGTAAGGGAGGAGAAGAGTGTGCGTTAACGTTAACCGCCGTGGTTGGAAGGTTGCCAACTGACAAGTACACTCAGACCTCACAGTTAGTCCAATGTGTGTTATGTGGAGTGGCTGACTGGTGGTCTGAGAGTCAGGCTGCGATGGCTCCTTCTTACCGTGACCTCTGGCTATCTCACACATGTGAGATGTAAGCCGTTCAACCCCTGTTCGCCTGCTGGCTTCTCTCCTTCACTCTTAGGACGACCTCGAACACGTCGACGGCGTATCATTCGGATTCTCCGACGTGTTTTCTGTTGTTTCTATAAGTTTCTTATCCACCCATGAACGATTTTGATTAAGTGCTAGGAAAATTGCACCACCCCTGATTCCAACTTCAACATTTACTGTATATATGCCAATATAGTTATGAGTATCAATGCAATCTTCATCGAAGGCGGTCGCAGCAAAGTGGTTCCGAATGCAGTGTGTCATTCCTCACTACGATTATGATGATGATGATGATGATGATGATGATGATGATGATGATGATGATGATGATGATGATGATGATGATGATGATGATGATGATGATGATGATGATGATGATGATGATGATGATTATGAGGAGGAGGAGGAGGAGGAGGAGGATGAGGAGGAGGAGGAGGAGGAGAAGAAGGAGGAGGATGTTTCAGGTGGCAGGTAGTCGGAGGGGTCTTTTTGGAGGTGAGGACAAGGGAAGTGGTACCAGTGGTGATCGTCATTGTGATCGATGCCGGTAATGGAAGGTGACGAGACATCGGAAGTTTGAACGCCGGTTGCGGGGATTGTCGTCATCGTGGGATGCGAAGCAGAGTTGGCAGAATATATGTTCGGTGATGCAGAAGTTGATGTTGTCGGATTTTTATTGCATTGCGTCCGAAGGTGTTTGACCAGGCCGATTCGCGCGCAGATGGTGCGTTGGCAGTGTGGACCTATTGGGAGGGCCTGGGTATTGGCGGCGTTGGACCAGGCGTTTGTGACGTGCGTGCTGCTCTTTTGGCCTAGTCGACGGTGACCCAGTTGGCCTCATGGATTTCTGCTCCTCTCCTCACTGTCCTCCTCCAGGAATATTGGTTCTGGGCGAAGTCCTCCCAGTCTGCCGGGTCGATCTAAAGTTGTTTCAAGGAAGTTTTCAGAGTGTCCTTACAGTTGTTTCAACTCGACGTAGATGCTGAGGAGGCCTGTGTTCCAACACTCCTATGTCCGGGATCTTGTCTTGACATGTTGGCTTTATTGTCTTGTGGAGACAGCTAAGCTGGAAGTGGTTGAGTTTACGCGCGTCTGCTCCAGGTCTCCGCGCTCTACAGCAGCGTCGGTAAGAGTACAGCTTTATACATCTTGAGCTGGTGCTGTGGTGGAGATCGTGTGGCGTTCAGGCGCTGTTCAGCAGGTGATCAAATTTTTATCTGATTTCTGGAGATCCGATGGGCGAACTTATTGGCGATTTTTGTGCTGCGAGAGAGGGCGCTATCCAGAGGGTTGAAGGTGTCCACAGCTTGCAGTTGGGCGTCATTGGCACTGATGCAAGGTTTATTGTAGGTGATGATGGTTGGCGGCTGGTTCATGACTAGCGTCTTCCTCGTTGATAGTCAGTCCGAAGTTGTCACAAGCAGTGGTGAGGAGGCCCATGCTCCCTTGCATGCTCCCTTCTGCCGTTGCAGAGAGTGCAATCGAAGGCGAAGAGAATCTCGTGGACGATCGTTGTGAATATGCGCGACTGGAAGTGCATCTGCATAAAGTTCTCTTGCCCTGCTTACCACTTTAACATTTACTGTACAGATACCAATGCAGTTATGAGTATTAATGTAAATTTACGATTTTAAATAAAAGCCCTTCATACAGTGTTAACCCTCAGTCTTCATCGAAGGTGGTCGCAGCAGATCGGTTCCGAGTGCAGTGTGTCAGTCCTCACTATCGGTTACTGTTTATTAGATAAATAAACGGGTATGCTTCCGCCCCCCAAACTTCCTCACGAATCTTCTTGAGGGCTTCTCAATAATGCGGCCAATCTCATAACGGTCATTCGGGCGAGATGGTGGTTCTGGGAACTTTCATATTGGTGCTGAGAATAGCACACGCATGGCACGCGAAGAAGACGGCTAACAAGTTAGAAATGGCCCTTCCTATCTCCCTTGTCTTTACTGGCAATATTCATCTGATTCAAATCAGTAAGACAACGAGTCCGTGGCTCTATGGTTAGAGCATTGGATTTCTGAGTAAAAAGGGTTCGAGCCTCGGGTGCGGCATCACCAGGAATTGGGTATGTCTGGCTGATGTCGACTAATGAGCCAGAAATTGACGTTCCAGTTTCTGTTGACTTTTTTAATCTGCCTTTACTACTACTACTGTGCGGCTGAGCCTGAAGGCAGAGCGGAACGAGTGAGTTCCGTTAGCGATCGGTGATTGTTCATCAACGAATGCGAGGATTAAAGTCTTAATTTCAATTAACGTCAAATGCGAGTCTCACGTCCATCGTCCCACCTGTTCAACAATGTTTCTGGTTAATTCGACAGCGGTCTAATCGTCTAGGTATTGTGCTCAAAGAAAGTAGTTCTTCCTAGGGGGTTCAACTTGTCTGCGTTCCCTTCATGCATGCATTTTAGATGACATTTAGCTTGAATTGGCGCAGGAATGCTGGGGGTCTCAGGAGGAGGATGAGGAGTCAAACGTCGTGAACATAAATCCGACTGAAGGTATCCTATTGCAGGCCACCATGATAACGGTCGAAGGTACGTGTTATCTATTAAATATTAAACGGCTTTTGCTAAATTTAGATCTGATTCTGCACTGAAAAGTTTTTGAATTATGATATGCAGTTAGTAACATCGTCAGATACTATTAGTCGGAGATTATGCACATACTACCGTAATTGGTCATCTTTTATTTGACTCACATTTGCACGCTGCTTCCGAAGGCCGGAAGGAGACATTTAATGCTGCCGTCGTCTGACCGAAGGCAGGCCATGTTGAGAATACAGATGCTTTCAAAATGAGAGTGGCCAGTGGTACGTATGTACTATTGAATGTGACTCAGCTGTTCATTATTCAAATGTCATGTCGCCAAGAATTTTCCCTGATGGCAGGTCCACTGACAAGAAGTGCAACATATTCAAAGATAATAGTTGACGCCTGGAAAGCCGATGTAGCAATTTAAATGTGTGGACGCGGACTTCTGTTAATCAGAGTGATTTGGGTCCCAACTATTTTGCTGACATTGTAGCGGTAGTTATTAACATAGGGGCAAACTAGGGTTAAAGGGAAATTTGAAGGACGTTAAGGTTATATTGTGACCATGATTATACTTGATAATGCAAGACCATGCAGCAGAATTTATCAGAAATTTTTATGCATGCTTGAATTTGACGAAATCACATACGTAAGGAAGTGCGACCTCTAGCAGCTATCCCCTCTACATGCATATCTGGCAGAGCGGGACGAGCGATCTGCCAACCTATTTTGACCAAGGCTGACTAATGGTGTGTGACGTTTCAAATCGACGTCTCCTGTCAGCTCCCGCTAATATGCGCCTGTGCACCCTCTCGCACCATGTTGCATGTTAGCGACAATCGTTGCAGCATACTCAAGCATCGGGTGCAGAATCGAGGTTTCAAATTGGTTAATTATGTTGAGTTCGGACGCTGTCACCCGATCTATACTTAAAAACTTCCTTCAATCACATTTTATTGATTCAATAGCCATGTTTCGATGTCACGACAACGCAAGGGGTCACATCATATATGCACGATTGAATTCGAACGCTTCCTAGGACGGCAACTGTATGCGGCAGATTGTGGTTTGTGTCCAGGGATCCAGACTAATTGTGCTTTCGATGGCTGAATGTCCACAATGACACCGGCTGCGCCCTGTACTGTACCCTGCGTTGCAACGCATCTACTGCCAGGCGCGTTGTAGGAGCAAAGTGATTAATGGACGATCTGTATCTCAAAATGGTAAGTCTGTCGAGAGTTCAGTACATTTAAGGTCAAGTGATCTCCTGAATTCCTAAATACTGAAACAGACGAAACAGGACCAAGATATTGTGACGTGATTTGTGTCACGACCTGGAGTATAGCTCTTCTTTAATAGTCCTAGTATTAGTTGCTTAGTACTACCCGCGAAAAGCCTCTGTGAACTCACCTAAAGGATTCAACTATTCTGAATCCCCCGATGCCTATAGGCAGTTATTTTCGGCCTGGGGTACCTGTTTTCTGGCCGCGATCTTCATACTCCACTATAACCCGATTCGTTTCTAGTTATCTAGATGATAAATTATTGCAACCAATGTGCTAGTAGCTATGAACAGATCTTGCATAACACAAACTGAGTCTTCCGCAGCAGTATAACCACTGAGAACTTCGGCAAACCTTCGATGTAGTACAACCTGGGAATAGGTTTCGTCCATTCGAGTTTTTTAAACCCATTTTTGATAACTGCTAGAACCTATACACAAGAAAAACTTAAATTTTGTCTCACGACCGTCGTAAATGATCGAGTTCACTGATTTTTTTAGCAGTTGACAGGGCACCCGGCGTCAGACTTCCAACTTCTAAGAACGAAAAGCACTGCGACTACCGACCAGCATATGCTCGTTATCCGTTTTCATGAGCCCCTATCTTTGCAGCAGCTTCCACGGAGGACCACCCAAAAATCCGTCGTCCATAATAGTGTCAGCTAGTCAGCCACCATACTATCAGGCGGACCAGGTTCGTGAAATATTTGCAATACGCAAATAATACCGGCCGGTTTATCCTTAAGGTACATGAGATCAAAGTGTGCGGATTCTGTGGACCTAAACCATCTGATTTTCCAAACAATCGATCTCATCACTGTGATTATTCCAGCCAATAGACTGGAACCTACGGACTGATAACTGCGATGAATGAAAGTGCAACGCGTCTGGAGTAAGTGGTTTGAACAAGCGTTCAATTCGCGAGATAGGAGGTGCGAACCGAATGCAAGAGACCGAGGACAACAACAGTGGTAGCATCCATTTAAAAAGACCTAAATCTCACATATTTGCAGGTTCCGAGGCCCAGAAGAAATTCCCAGCAGCAGATAAATACGGCTCTGTGGTACAAAACCGCTCTCTCACGGCACAAACCGTGCAGTGCCCGCAGAGCGACGAACAGAATTCAGTAACGTAAGGAAGCCCGTTGATCATACTTGGGACCAAACCGCCTACAGGAATCGGGACATCATAGAACTCCGCGTAAACCTTCTCCGAGGAGTCCTTACAAAGGACACCGATAGAAGGGATATTTTCACCGACCAAGCGTACGTGCCCAGGCAACTGCTCCCTTGGGACCATAACGTCGAGACGGATGACGGGAGACGCCAACGCAGGATGTCTGTTTTTCTGGTTTCTACGTCGTAAGAAACGGCCAACCAGTGCCCATCCCATTTGTGGTGTCAGGAAACTGATAGAAACGCCTCCAAAAGCTGGACAATCAGCCTCGCTGGCGGGGCGCATTCCAATGCAGCTGGCTTCCCATTGAATCCTGTAAGTTGAACAGATACTTCGGTACGCACGAGCCAGCTATGTTAAGCTTTGCAACGTCCGACACGCGACAATGACGGCGTCAGATACGCTACTAACCACCCCCAAGATTTGAATGCGAGATTAAGACCAGTCACCTTGAAGCGGATCCCGCAATCAAACAACTACTGAAGCTATTCGATAAAACATCAATCAGCGGTGCCCAAAATCGCCACACCTATTACTCGATCAACTGGGACACTCATCAAATGCCGGGCCTCCTTCAGCAACCCTGATGATTGAAGTGATAACCCAGATTTGGTATCCATACCAGAGTAGTATTCCTTCGCCCCCTTGTCACCTAAGTAATTATCCTCCCACGACGCAAGTCACCCTACTACGCTGCCGTGATTACAGCCACTTTCAAACGCCAAACACCGATAAAACATCAGCAGGCGGACGCCAACAAAGCGACTGAATTACCACACCACCCATCCAAATTCCTACGGTTCCAGCACAATGTTCACGAAGATAGACATCGGGGGTCGGCCCGTATGGAAATGATCACGGCGGATGGGCGGGCAAGGACAAAGTGGCGAGTAAGACTACAATGCAAACTGCATCCGATCCGTGCGCATATGCCCACGCGGTCCCCACACCCTATACACGACTGGTAAGACTGACGTTGATGCGAACGCGGCATCTGCAAACAGTGGCAAGTCAATAGAGACTGGGAAAGTGATCGAGCATACTGCCAGGTTAGCGAGGAACTCCCACGACCCGATGCTCAAAACGATAGAACAGAAATGCACCACAATCATTTATTTCGAAAAGCAAGCAAAGCAAACATAACTAGTGCTCCAAAACCGAATCCGATGGTTTAACCACTAAAACTGAGGGCACAAACGCCAGATACATCTGCATCAACTAACTTGCACTAAGTTGTCGTTCTAATGACAACTTCAATAGCTCGTTCATGAAAATGCTTAAAAGCATCTTCTAGCCTCTATATGCATAAACCTTGCCTATGCCAAGTGACAGTTTTAGTCGAGAAAGCCTGCGCTTTACCTGGAATCCTCCAAGTGGCGCTCACTCGACGGGATTCTCCAGCCGTTGAACCCGTGAGCACCTGAACGATAACCAAAATGACTCGAGTAGAATAACGACGGTCAGGTGGACTTATAATTATACAACAGTGATAGGTAGAAAATGGCCCATGTTTTAGGAAGGACAGCCTAGCCTTAGACGGTTGGAACAGAACAAACTACACAAGAACTTAGTTTAAACAATGGCAAGCATATCTTACAAAATGAGCTGATGATAATAAAAGAATGGAAATGCATCACGCGAAAAGTCTTTCGTGCCGATTAAGATGCGGTAATGCTATCGTGGTCAACGTTGCCATGAGTTCTGACCCGCATAAGGGGTTGGCCTTGGGTAAGGAGGAGGAGCACCGCGCATCGGGCCACCCGCGTAGGCGTGCTGTTGGCCATAAGATCCGAAACCGCCGGAGGCACCGTTCATCGGCGGGCCCCAAGCCGGGGGCGGAGGGTTTTCGTAATTATACCCGGAGCCTTGAAGGTTAACATTATAAAGGCTAGTTACCATAACCATTTCCGTAACCGTCATATCCACCACCACCACCGCCACCAGCGCCTCCACCGTAGCCTTGTCCGTACCCGTAGTCATAACCCTGACCATAACCAGGACCACCTACAGAATAAAAAGATAGACCGTAGAAGCTGAACATTACCGTTCGACCAGCCCTGTCGCATATCAGGTCGTGGGGGCCTAGATCGAACTTTGCCCATTTCTTCCTTGCTGAGAGCTTTGCGAACATCAATTTTGGAGTCCATTAATGTGTGAGGGCGCGACAGGATAACTTTGTCAACAGCGTCCGTGTCGTCGAATGTGACAAAGGCAAACCACGGGACTCGTTCCTTTCCTTCGACATAACTACCTGAGCATCGACAACGTTTCCGTAAGACGAAAAGTAATTGGTAAGATCCTCGTTCGTTATGTGTTTCTTGAGGGCTCCAACGAAGATCTTCTTAACAGCGGCATGTACCTCCGGACTTGTCTCCTCACGCGGCATGGCGCGTTTAGAGTCAATCTGTTTACCGCCTAAGTGGTGCGGTCGGTTGGACTGGGCGACATCGACACTGGACGCATCCGCAAAAGTGACAAAACCGAAGCCCCTGGATTTACCGGTACGCTGGTCCTTCATGACGACGACATCGGTGATTTCGCCCCACTGAGAATAGAACTCCCGAAGTTCATTTTCAGTGGTCGCGGGATGAAGTCCACCAACGAAAAGCTTTTTATCTTGATCGGCCTTAGAATCACCGCCTTGACGCATTTTCTAGATTATCTGTGAAAGATTAAAATGAGATCAAGTGGCAACTCACAAAATGGGAGATGGCGCAAGAAAACAGAAACCAAGCCCCGAACTTGTGAATTAAAACAAAAGACATTTTGGCAAGATTAACAAATAATTTAGGCAAGATTAACAAACAAGTATATTTATTTTAAATCGAGACATTTCATTTTATTTAATTTATGAATATTTCATGAACGACGATAATACATATTTTTACTAAGTTGTTCCAGTTGGTTGTCTAGTGAAATCATTAACCACCCCAAGCGAATTCAAAAATGAGAGAAAAAGGTAAGTTTTATTTTGGAATTATCACTCCAAACTTTTCAGCTTAAACCTCGTACGTTTATTTGTAGTAAATACAAAAACCATATGAATAGCGAGTAAATGTGTTTACTTAACACAGGAAAGCTATTATTGGGATTGTTTATATCTAACTTTCTATAGTTTGGTCTCTTAACACGTAAGGCACCACGCCAGAGATGAGAACACAAAACGATGATATGCCATTAAATAAATAAATAAATTGTATATTTAAGGCCCACATTATCCCATTCATACAAACTTAGCATCGTGGTATAAATAAATACAAAGTGGATAATTGCTGCTCTACGTGAAATGCAGAAATTATCACATCCGATTCATAATGAATCGACATTTTTAAACAATAGTCAACAATCTTTGGAATATTCGGCGGACTAGGAAAGAAGCAGTGAAAATACTTCTTTGATTAAATCGGGGGCGGAGTTCGGCGAGCCGCCAATTTACAAAGAAAAGCTATGAGAAAAAACTGCCTTTCTAAAGAATTAATAGATAGAGATAATGGGATTAGTTTGATGCAGTCGGATATTAATGGGATGTTTGTGACAACGTATGAGGGTTCGGAAGTTGTTCGAGAAGGTAGGAACACGGGGAACATCCAAGGATACAATGAGGATACAATGAGACTCAGAATGAATTTGTTAGATATCGTAAGGCTCTATCCAGTGAGGAAAGAACAAATCAGGTGATCTACGTGACAGCTTATCCTGGAAACAGTAGACTATCGCTAGGATGGTAAGGCGGACCATGCTCATGGTGACCGTAGTAAATGGAAAAAAAATCAGTGAAGCCGGCTCATAACGGTATACCAATTAAATTAGAATGTAGAATTTAGAATTAATATTTGCTTAGCACCGGTAAGGCACTGTCTAAACAAACATTATTAACGAAATAAAGTTATGAAAATGTGTGCAGGTAAAATGTACAAATACTTAATAATGTAGACAGAACTTGTCCTGCTAGGTCAACAGTTAGCAATGTTTTGAAATTAATGGCTAACTAGAAAAAAATAGTCAGGGAAAAAACTCCTATCTTAAAAATGGAGGCAGAGTTCAAAAGGCCTTCATTTTCAAATAGAAGGAAGGGGAAAAATCTGCTTAGGAAGATAAGGTCAGGTGGTAGATAAGGGTAATACTCTAGTAGCATTTTAGAATGAGATAATGAAACGTCGAGATGATGCGTTCGTGATCACTTAGGCGTATGAAACAAAATCTCATGAAAATACGTCAACGAATTTAAGTCCTCAGCATCTTAGGATCCAGAATTGAATTTTGATGATGGAAAGTATCCAAAGAAACGGCAGAATTTTAGACGGTGGACCATCGAATGTGTACGTCCGAATGACTTCATCGTTTGGATGACTGGTGATATATGGAGATATCATGGTTCATGGGGGACTTGACGTAGCGAAAATATAGTTTCAAGAGGGTCACTTAAATTCCCGATCGTCCTTTCTCCGAGTCATGGGGAAAGCTACTGGGGCTTAGTCACTTAGATTTATCAGTTATTGAAGTTTATGTCCGGTTCACAGAAACCCATAACTTTACACTTATACCATTAGGGAACTCAGGGGTGAAAGTTTTTTAAATAAAGGGACTTATATTGTTTGATTGACTACTTTTATTGTCGGTTGCCGCAGAGGGACTAAGGTGAGCAAGCAAGTGCATTCGATGGAGACTAGGTCTGAGACTTCGTTCAAATTCGCAAGACTGATCACATGATGGAAGTGGAAGGGGTCAGGAAGTGTTCAGTAGTATACCGGCCTCGCGGCCGTGCTTAAGGCCAAGCCATATATGACCTATAGGTGAGTGGATGGCAGATCAGTAAACGAAAACGGCCGCATATCCTGTCCAACACGAATACTAAAGCCAAATGTTTTAGGATACACTCAATTTGATTGTGTTTTTCGGCTTCTGTCTCTTTACTACTGTTTTAAGTCCGAGATATTGAGTGAGAGAGAGAGTATGTGTGTGGTATCAGCTGCTAAAAGAGGTCTATGGAGTAAGTTCAATGTTGTTCAATGGGTGTGTGTTGTATTAGATAGAAGGTGTCGTGTCTGGTAGCCCATGCCACGTCGGCCGAGGGGTAGGGTGTGCAAGTGGTTTTGGGTAGCCAAAAATATGTGAACACACATGTTTGTGCGTGTGAAAGTCGGTCAAGTGTCTACAGGTCAGCGAATCTGAAACCGCTCGCAGCGAATTTGTATGACCTTGAGACAGTTGGCCTTGAAAAAGGATACCGGACAGCAATATTGGCAGTTGACCACACACCATCACAATCCTTATCCCACCCTCTCTACATAGGCCTACTTCTTCACCAGTTTTACTTCATCCTTCCAAGTTACTTCTCCGTTTTCTTTGCATCCTGTTTTCCCTTTATTTTGCCTCCGCCTTTGCTTCATATTTTACTGTCCTCCACTTAATCCCCTCACACCTCCACATCCTTGAGCCCTTTTCATGTTAATATATCTGTCCTTCGTGGATTTTCGGATCCTAATCATTGGCTGTTTCATTGCCATGGGGTTTAGTTTCCCGTACTCTTTACCTTCCACCTAAGTACACCTCTGTTATTCACTGTTAACTTTTAGCTTACTGATTTTTATTTGTTCATTCATTGCGTACTAGAAAATCTCGGCCCCAGATTAGTTTGGCCTGATTTCGTTTTCCACGCCTCGGCTTTCCAATTGGCTGCGTTTTTCATTTGATCAGTTTTGCTTTCCTTTACACCTATCTTGGGGTGGATTCACTTGCAGCTCACTCCTTGGATAACTTTCTCGTTCCTCTTTAACCCCACCGGTTCCTTTAAGCTCATTGATAATTGGTTATTACAAAGGTAATGGTTACACGTTCTTTCTCTAATTGCTATTCCTTGGCTTCCTCTTTACGTAGTTTGCCCCCACCCATTGAACCACTAGTACCACGGTTCTCTATGACAGTTTATCTTATTTTTTCTGCCTTCAGCTGCTCTGGCTACTATGATTTCACCTATTTCCGCTATGCTTTTAAAAGACCAGCCTAGAAGATTTTCAGGCGTTCGCGTGCCGATTACCAATGAATAAGCTGGATACCGGACCGGAAAAGCAAAATGACTTTGAAATGGACACTTTTGGTTTATTTTGGGGTTAAAAGTCTGTGATACCTCAATCCAAGAGTTAAACCCGACTAGGTTGATTGGTGTGGAATAATGCCCTTCCACCGCGCCCCTGGTTCATGTTACCTCAGTCGAAACAGGGAATATGCAACTCATACGGGAATGCAATGCCCTGATCTATCCAAATCGCTGGACCATAGTGAGTGCTTCTGTTTTGTCTTGGAGCTAAGGATCAATAGCCCACGTAGGCAGTCACTTGGTGGCAGCCAATCAAAAATCAAAGATTTTTATCAAAAAAGATGTGTTTGTGATCAGCGAACAGTTTTACTCCAAACACTGGTGCTGGATCACCCGTCTGGCAATGTAGAGAGACCAACACACGCCACTCTAGGTGTAAATGTGAGTGTGTTTTAATTTCGGGTGATATTTGTTGTTGTTTAACGCTCGAATGCGTAGAGTGACGTGGGGCATCATCGGCGGATTATGAAAACGAAGCCGCGTTGGCGCGTTGTTTGAAATTGGTTTCGAATTTCAAGTACCTCGAGCCTACGAGTTTTAAGTCTCTACCTCAGTGTAGAAGACACGGTGCTGGAAAATCTATTAAAGAATTGTCTTTATATTCCTCTGAGTTTGTTAATTGCAACTTGGACCCTCGATCTTTGCTGCTTCCTGAAACTCACGCTGGCTGTGTGATCCCTGCATCTGCTCTCAATCGCGGAAGGGACTCAAACCAAAGGCTGAGTCCTTATATTTTCAAATTCTTATTGTTGAAAACTCAGCTGACTCTCTATTAATTTTGTGGCAATTATAACATGCAAAACTTAAGTTCCATAAGTTTATTGTCACAAAAAATTGGTCCACGACCAAGCTGCTTGGGACCGTCTCTCGGCGCCTCTACCCACTCGGCCATATTGGCAGGGGATCTTGTTCAGCAAGTTAATGGACAAGCAGAAAACAATTTTAACCATCGTTATTCTGCTATTTGTTCACCTCCCGCTAAACGGGGTAAAAGTTCAGTAAGCTTAACTAATGTAGCTTACGAAGACGAAACATGTATGGGGTGTTTCAGCCTCCAGCAGAAATTCTCAGGGATGGAGCAGGAAATAAGGAATCTAAGACAAGAAATAGATAACTTAAAAAAATCTATATCTTGCCCAACTGCTAAAAAAGCTCCTGTTCGTAATAAACCTACAACAAAGCAAAATTCGTATTCATTAATAGCTTCTTCAAGCTTACATAAAAGTCACATTGAAAATATCGCGACTGCTGGACCCGGTAAACCAGAGGAAATTTCGCTACTTCCGAAGGGAGCCCCATCTTGTCCTTGCGCCACTCTACCGGTACTTAGTTCGGGTAGCATCAGCACTAATCTGGCTTTACCGCCCATCGCCACATCACTGGTAGACGTTGCACCAACATACGATGTTGAAGAGGTTGGCGAGTTCGTTAAGCCAAAGAAGAAAAGGTCTAAGAAGAACAAGTCGTGCAGAGATTTGGCTCTAGCCTGCCCAACACCCAGTTCATGTGGACCTACCGGGCCAAGTGAATTGGTTACCAGTACTCACTCAGCTGAAAGATCTGAGTTACAAATGGGCCCTCGTTTGAGTCGAAAGCAGAATGTAGTCATTAAAGGGGTCCCGGAGTCAGCTTCAAGTATTCCAAAGGAGCGAGTCAAACATGACTTGGATCTCCTTCAATTGTATGCAAAACCGATGCTAACGGACGGCGAGTCGATCCACATTCTCAAGGCATATAGAATAGGGAAAGCTCTGTCCGCACCCGAATCAAATTCTCGACCAAGACCTCTTAAAATCATCTTGGAAAACGAAGCACAGGCACAGCTCCTGCTTCAGAGAAAAGCAACCCTACGGGGCCTGCATTCTGAAGTTTTTTTTTCAACCGGAATACGGACTGAAGGAGAGACTAAAAAAATGAGACAGTTAATAATAGAACTGGAAACACGAAGGACCAATGGCGAGGCACATCTCCAAATAAGAAACGGACAAATTTTTCAAGTGAAAAGAACATTTCTTTGGCCGAAGGCATTCACTCTGACAGCCTAACTGTCCCTTCTTAGAAACCAAAAACGTGCGCGCTTAAATTATTCGTATTAAATGCCAGATCTCTGCTTAATAAGATGCCATTGCTCCAGACTCTGGTTTTCATCCACTGCCCCGACATTGTAATAGTTACAGAGACTTGGGCAAAACCCTGTGTATCCAACTCTGAACTCAATATTCAAGGGTACGACTATATTCGTAACGATCGACACGAGGGCCGTGGCGGAGGAAGCTGCATCTATATTAAGCAGCCACTTACCTTTCTGCCGTTGGATTATCGACAATTTACCGCGGTAGAAGAAAGTTGTTGGCTCCGAGTAGTTCTTAAAGATAACTACTCTTTACTCGTCGGTTGTGTCTATCGCCCCCCAAACGCAACCGGGGATTACGATCTCCGTCTCTCACAGGCATTTCATGCCGCAGTTGACCTAAATATGAAGTACTGCTTGATTGCAGGTGACTTCAATCTCCCTGAAGTTCATTGGTTTCCACCTTCCGGTCCTGCAAAGTTCGAAAACTTGCTTGAGGCCATAGATACTGGCATGTGGGATCAGGTAGTTGATTTTTCCCACCCGAGGATCAAACATACTTGATCTTATCTTCTGCAGAGGTTGTCAGCCATTGTCAGTTTCACCTTTAGACCCACTTGGGAGTTCAGACCATGCTCTAGTTGTTTCTTCACTTGAAATCGAGGCTGATGAAACGTTTTCAAAAAAATATAGCTTTTTCCACGATTTCCGATCAGCAAATATGGGGGAATTACTAACACATCTTAATTCCCACGATTGGACTAACTTCTTTCTATGTTTCGATGTGAATGTTTGTACTGATACATTCTACCAAGTTCTAGGTCCACTCATTTCTCGTTTTGTTCCTCGTAAGAAAATAATTAATGTCAAGGATGAAGTCTACCTACCTTTACCTTTCCGCCGTAGATTGCGTAGACTCTCGCGTCGTTTTCATCGAATTAATGACACTTCCGTCCTGCCATTGATCCAGCAAATCTTTGAACAGGCTAAGAGGCTCTCCGACGAAAAGTGACTAGCTGAAGAGGTTAACTTTGCCAAAAACCCTACGTACAATGTTGCAAAACTCTTTTCGCGGCCAGTAAAATCGCAGAGAAAAACTCAGTACCCTGTACTTCGAGATGCTTTTGGAAACCCTATAGCTGACGCTAAGTTGACGGCTGATAGCTTCAATGCTTTCTTGTCTAGAACTTTCAGTGAACATTCGGTCACCCCTTTCCAAACGTCCGGGTTTGGACCGGTAACGTCCTCGAAAACATAACTTTTACCCTCTGGGACGTAACCGTAGCCATTCGGCGTTCTCGCCAATCTTACAGTCCTGGACCAGATGGCGTCCCGGTCAGCGTTCTAAAGGCGGATGCAAATGATATATTTCGGTCACTTCTGTATAAGATATTCAATCTTGCTCTTGAAAGTGAAACCTTCCCTATTTTATGGAAGGAATCGCACATTTTGCCTATACCCAAACACGGCCGAACTACGTCATTTGACGACTTTAGGCCAATAAATACACTGCCAGCAGCCTCGAAGATATTAGAGACCTTGATTAAAAACAAGTTGATGCGTCACCTAACAGAGAATAACCTACTTAATGCGGCTCAGCATGGGTTTGTCGAAAAAAGATCTTGTGACACCTGCCAGCTCTCTTACTTTGATCATGTGCTACAATCTAGAGATAGTGGTTTTGCAATTTACACCGTTTATTTCGACTTCACGAAGGCTTTTGATCGTGTTGACCACGATCTCCTCCTGCTGAAACTTACCTCCTTCGGCATAGGTAACAAGCTTCTGAACTTAATATCCTCCTATTTGAATGATCGCGCACAACGGGTAAAAATGTCCGATGTTATCTCCAACCCCACGCACGTGAGGAGTGGCGTTATTCAGGGTAGTGTACTCGGCCCGCTTCTATTTTGCCTTTTTGTGAACGATGTTCCTGATTGTTTTCAGTATGGTAGGCCCTTTATGTACGCTGATGATTTAAAAAGTTGCCTATCGTTATAAAACCGGTCGATCGCCACATTGTGCTTGAGCTCTTAAAAAAAGGATCTTCAAGACTTCGCTCAGTGGTGTCGCACATGGCGCCTTTCGCTCTCTTGGCACAAATGCTCCGTTATGGTTAGTTGTGACAACCATCAGCCTCATCTTAGCATAGACGGTCATGACTTAAATGTGCCCGGGTTTATAACGGATCTGGGCATATCATATTCTAGTAGTCTTAATCTATCAGAGCACTGCGCCCTGATTGTCTCTAAAGCACGCCAAACCACTGGGTTTATTCTCAGAAATTTTAAAACCCTCAATATTAGGACCAGCCTTTATAAAATGTATGTCAGACCTAGTCTGGAATGCTGCTCGTTTCTATTTAGCCTTCTGCACGCTAGTGAACGGAGGAAGATAGAATCAGTCTAGCACATCTTTACAAAAAAAGTTTTCTATTCAGATCACCGAAACCTGTCCTACCAACAACGCTGTGAGCTTACAAGCCTCGACCCGTTGTGGCTTCGTAGATTACAGAAGGGACTATTTTTACTGTTCAAGCTTTTAAACGGTTTTACCTTTAACCCCCTTACATCCCTGAGGCAGCTCGACCACTGTCGGCGCACCAATCATAGAGATGTATTCTTATTTCTTCCTTTGGCACGCACCGTTAAATACCGTCAGTTTTTTTCGGTAAACGCTATAGCAATCTGGAATAAACTACCCAGAAGTATTAAAATTCAGCAAAACTATCCTTTGTTTGCGAGAGCTGTCACTAGTTTTCTACATTCAGGACACCTTCCGCGAATTTCGGGTGCTGATTCTCTGGAAGCTCTTTCCGTTCTGGTGGCGTCCACGGACTCTGAATCCTATGCAGGACTTCATGCTGAAAGCAATATTGCTGGCTCTGCAGTCCGTTCGGGTTATTCCTCAGTCTACAGCTAGCAGCCGCTCGCCGGCATACTTGCTGCTAGTACAGAAGACCAGATCCACAACACCGAAAGGAGAAGTACTACACCGTGCACCTGTGTCAACACTTCCCTGTCCTAAACTTTAATCTGTTCAACAAGCTGCAGTTTTTTCTCCTGAAAATACTTTAAAGAACGATCAGGAGTTTTTTTCACTGTCAGCTTGACCCCCTACTGTATATATCCCTTTTGACCTTGCCTGTAAACTGGCAATAAATAAATAAATAAAGTGACCATTCCATTATTACCTTCTTTCTCAACTGATGGAGAAGAGAAAGATGAAAATTCGGGACAACAGATCAGCAGCCTTTGTCTGTTCAACTTCTGTATTCAAAACAATACCTAGGATATTTAACTGCCTATCTTGATCATATTAAAATTATTCAATGCATAAATAAGAGCTTCAACATCTGTCCCATTTGCCGTGTTGGAAAAGCAGTAAGACAACGGAATAGGAACTATCAAGGAGCGGCGTCTATTGCAATGTATCTACCCTCGGACAAGTCCCAAACTAGACCGTGACCTACACCTTAAATCTGACAATTACAAATTTTACATCAAAATAGGGATTTAACTAAGTGCACAGCAATAATCAAGACTGAGTTCCGTTGGGGAGAAGGGAAAAACACCACCAGGGGCAGTAAAGTATAAGTAAAAGTTCAATGGTGATCAGAGCCCCCAACGCGCGGGCGGTTACGAACTTGCGCTGATTTCCGCCCGCTGGGCTGATGTGGGCGTGAGTGAAAAAGCGTCATGGGAGATTCAGTCAGTGTCAAATTGATTATTTGATTTGATGATAGTGGAGTTTGTAGGCATTTGATGAGGTTTATCATGGAGAATACATGCACGCATGTACCGTTTACTCAGAAGCCAGGATCCCATGATTCTTGCAGTGGTGTTGGCTTGAGACGCAGGAGGAGTGTGCGAAATTAAGGCACTACACCATAACCCTCACCCTAATCTCCCTAGAATTTTGCACGTGATAACCTGTGTAACGGGGGAGGCAGGTTCCTATTCCAGTGTCTTACTGGAAAGATTACTGAATGTGTACTTAGGGCACCGCCACTTTTTACGTTTTGTTCTCTCATACTAACATGATTGTTATTCCCTGTTTGAGTCTTGTACGATGGCTCAATATATTGTCACTTAACAGAAATCGTGAATTACGTAGGTAGTGTAATTGGTCGCCAAACTGCATGGAAATAGCCATATAAATTGAAAGTACTATTTGTATTTTTATTGAGTAGACTGTAAGGATTTCGAGGATTAATTTGATTATGTTAATCATTCGCATCCTTCTCAGCAATGCGACCTTTAAACAATGCAGCACGCCATTTGAAGGTTAACCAAATTTGAGTAAATTCATGAAATCGGGTAACTTTATCCTCCACACAGACACGTGTTTACACCAACTGAAAACTGGTTACACGCACAAGCACTCGAGACGGAAACGAACATTTGTTTTATTATTCATGGGCCATTTTGTTATTTAACTATCCGTGGGAGGCACTTTCCCCATACTTACCTTTGCAGCATAACCAAGTACATACCCAGTGCAACCGTTTCTGGCGTTGGAGAAGAATATTTGCGAGCTTCCGTATTTTGCCTCAAATTCTTCTTCGTTGCAGGCTCACAACTGCATTTGCTAATACCAGGGGCAGATGAGCAAAACTAACTGTTCGCTCGGTACACGTACCAATGCTTAACATGCCTTCAAGGGGCTGGGCGTAAGCTGGTTACTTGCGCAGACATACGCAACACCCAACGCACTCCGTTCTCTCTAACCAGCTTCATTGCAGTGTTAAAACAATATCAGGTCGACCGAAGGTTGGCTCTGGTGCAGTGGCTGACCTAACTTAGCATTTCCTCTAAACGTACTGCACACCGACGTGTCCCAGGGCATGCACCAGTCTGCCACAACGGTGGCTTGCATGCCAAAGGCACGAGTGCCATAAAAATTATATTCAAAAGAAGACATTGAGTCTGACTCTCAGTCCAGGGATTTACCCCATCATTTGGAAACCTTTGAAGTAACAAAGGTTAGAGCGTACTGATGGAATCAAAAGTGTCATATTTATAAAAGTGAGGAATGCGTTGATGGGTCAGGGAGATGGAGTTCCTAGCGTCGACCGCACTTTTTGTAGCGTTCTCCTTCTAATTCCTCTTCTTCTTCTTCTTCTTTATCATCATCATCCTCGTCATAATAATAATAATAATCGTCATAATCTTCTTCTTCTTCTTCTTCTTCTTCTTCTTCTTCTTCTCATACACCACGTTTGAGCGTGTCATCCATCCGGTGCTTGGAGTCAGCAAATTGATTGGCGCGGCCTGAATCCTACGCTTAGGTGTGCCACTACACCCACTCCCATGTAGAGCAGTGGATATCGGCTGGCATGGAATATCCATGATTCGGTTCCCGCGTGCTAATCTTACAATAGTCTTGATCCTGCACGTCTATATTGTAACCCGTTGTGGCGGCCAGGCTCAAAGAGAGAAAGAGAGGGAGAGAGAGAGAGAGAGAGAGAGAGAGAGAGAGAGAGAGAGAGAGAGAGATAGGAGACTGAATCGGCAGCAGTTTGGGTTTCTTCGTCCAGACAGGCTGCCGACCAACGCCTGCTTCCGGATTCACACCAAAGCGCATAGAAAGTTGTGCACATGCTCAACGGATGAGGGGTCAGTAGCAACATAAAGCTGGGGTCGCCTGCAATTCGATTGAGGCAGATGAGATACCTGTACACATTGGACCGGGTATCCTTTACTTGACTGGAGACGCTCCAGGTGTTAATTCAGTGTGGGAGATAGCCTGGAATATTAATTTATTCATGTGGTGTACCTTACTCAAAAATTTGTACGGCTTTCTGATGTTCGGTGTTCTATTTTACGCAACGTTTATTAATCAAATATACACTCAGAACGGGAACAGAAGTTGTCCTCTTAGATCAAATAATTAACCTTAAGTTTACGTAGTTGTAAAATGGAAAATATATGCCCTTATGAATTCAAATATATTTTATAGAATGTACGCAGAAAAATGTCACTTCTTCTACACATTTTATAGAAAATAACGCCTTATTTAAATTGTATACTTCAAGGAAGAGTATCTTTCGGTTTTAAAAATTTTATAATTATGAGATTTAGTAAGACCGTGAAATTTTCCTTCACAATACATCTTATCATTAAATTTATTATTGTTACCTATAAATTATACAGCGTGATGCATCTATTGCAAAATTTTCTGAACACTATGTCTCCTCTACCTCATGGCACATATAAATCATTGATTTTGTTAGGCAGAATGTACACAGCGTGTAGTTTGAAACCTTTGGTGCAAGTGTAACAGCCGGTAGGGTTCAAAATTATTCGGCAATTTAGAAAGCTTTTTAAACCCGAAAGATAACCCTTGTTCAAGTAAAATATCGGAGGAAGATTTGATTTGCTACCAAATGAGTAAAATAAAGAATATGTTAGTCCTTTTTTTCCTATATAATTATATGTGAACTTATAAGGGCGTCGAAAATCGGTGAGAAAATACATACTACTTAAATAGTCATTTTTGAATAATTATGGGTTTTGCAGACAGTTAGAAAGAAGTTTGTTCAAGGGCCGCCATTCTGTCGTGACTGAAGTATCCTGAGAGTAGGCGACCCTATTAAAGTAATTTGTCCGAATCGAAAACACATTTTTAAATTTCGGTTGACATTTTATGAGGTTAGAAATTTACTCTATATGTCTGAAAAACTTCAATCTAGAAGACGAATTTGTTTGTCGGACGGGATGTCTAAACATTAAACTTCTTGAATGGTACGGAAGCAGACCGAAATCACTGTAAACATTTCACTGCTTTGGACGCATCTGTAGAATTCACAAACCAACAGTGCTGGAAGGTAACCGACTACCTATTCCAATGGGCGTGGTCTGGAGGATATTTGTGAAATTTTGCTGTATACCAGCCTCTTTCAATAGATAGAACGCTAAAAGAACCCTAATTTAGGTTTTGAGCCGGAATCTGAAACGCCAGGCCACTCAACGCCATGCTCCAGCAATTGTGCCTTCATAATCAGTTACCTTGGACAGACGGCGTTGGGTGCTAAATTATCTGCAACCGTCTTATCTACAGGTTTTTAAATTTTCCCACCTTCGCAAAAGCCGTACCCACTAATTTTCTTAAGTTTTTAGATGCACTGTCAATACGTTTATTACAAACGTGAGGGAGTGGCGCTGATGCGACCAACGATAAAGATAATTGATACTGGAACGACCTTTTCTGGTGTATTAGCCGTCATTAGCCAGTCCTACCGAACCCCAGGTGTTGCAACCCTCGAAGACTGAACTAGCGATATGTTGGTTAGAATTCAAGCGCTCTAACCTTTGAGCCACAGGCTCGTTGTCCTGTCAGTAGCGATTGGGTAAATTACTTAAAATAGAAGACGCTCGCCGATCGCTTGACGGGACCTACACGGCCCGTTCTGTCTTTGGACTCCATCCAGAGCCCCATAGGCAACCGCATAGCAACTATTACTATATGCGAGGCAAAGTCCTTGGAAAAGAAAAGGGAAACTTAAATGGCCATTTCAGGCTTATTGCTCTTAACCATTCAGCAAAACTCAACCCCAGATTTGTAAAATCCCAATTTTCTGCGACAGACTCTGATGATGGGTTTGAGTGAGAATCCGACACGTCAGCAAATAAAATTCTTCTTCCAGCGATCACGTCTTCTTCTTCTGAACCACCTCCTGGAACTCACCTAGTCGCTTCTATCGGCAAATTGCAGGGATAGCAAATGCAGCTCCAGAATAATGCCTTCCTCATCGGCCGCATTAAAAGGGGATGTAATCGATGGAATATGAAAAACCCGGCTGAAAAGGGTTAACAGCGAGCATTTTGCAAATTTAAGAGACTACCAGCACTATGGAAGCGCATGAGAGAACCGGACAGAATAAACAAATAGCTGCGCATAAGCCCGACTAAACTCACATAGGCGAGAGGATATAACCAGGAAAGGAATGCGCTGTTACCTAATCTCCTTTTAATAAATATTTGTATTTTCTCAACGTCTCCATATAAAAATTATATAGTATTACGTAATTCTAGTAATCCCATAAGAACATTTTTATGGTGTAAATTATGCTCTCACAGGCATTGAAAATATGCAAGCCACTCTACCGAGTAACGTCACTGAGAACATGCAAAATTTATTAGGAGAACTGTTCACAAACACAATATGCATGAATATGTCGATGGGGTTAAGACAAAAACTTCTTGGTTTCTTAAACTGCATATGAAAATTGCACTACCAGAAATTAGCTATCCTTTGCTCTAAAACACGGCTCAGGCAGTATTTTTCTGGAAAAAAAGATTTTTAATAAAAAAACAAATGGAAAAAATTTTAAGTTACGTGGAAATAACATTTTCTTGCCTGACCTAATTTCAGGTAGGACAACGGGTATCATGTTTTTCCTTCGACCTCCAAACTAGACAAGCGAAAGATCCTCGTGAGATTTCATTATCGAAATCAGTTGCCTTTATATATTATGAACATGATTTTAGCAGTTGTATCACTCGAAAATAAGCTTGAGGATATGAATCTGGCGCGGAGATGAGGAATTGGAAAATGAAGAAATAAGTTTTATTTTTCTTAAAATTAATAACTTTATTTAAAGTTGAATACGGAATTTTAGGCTTCCAAAAGAAAGTCTTGAAAAAAAATGGCAGCAGTTTGAAAGGTGGTCACCCGATTAGCAACATTTATTAAGCGGATTTGGTTCCTCGGGAGGCGGTTCTTGGCATTTCTTGAGATCCCGTTTCAATGAGGCCGAAAGGAAAGAAATACAACTTCGCTCAGGGGTAACAGAGGGTAATGACCAGGACTGACCATGGACGATAAGTTCAGCTGTCTCCTGGAAGGCCTTCTCAAACTCTTCATCGCTCAGTAATCTGACTCGATATTCGTCCTCCATCAGAACCTGAGAGACGAGCCATAGAAACATGGCCCAAACGGGAAATTCGGGAATTGTCATTTTGTTTAGTAGGCGGTAATAGTCAAACGCCTTGAAGTTAAGTTTCTTTAGGGCCTCAATTGCGCCCTTGTCGAAATCTTGAATGCTTTCCAAGATGGTCCGAAATCCGGGTTTCACCGTGTCAAAATTGTAAATTTTACCTTTTCAAACTCCACTGTAAACTTATTTTTATCAAACTTACCCCAATGTGTTAGACTAACGGAGAAAATGAACAAATTTTTCGGATCTTTGTAGTAAGGGATCAGTTTCTTAGCAAAACGACGAAGATTATCGAACTCCACGAAACCCACATATATTGGAACAATAGTAAATTGCTCCTTATATCTTAAGTGGGAATAAGTAAATAAAATAGTTGGCAAGAACCGTACTCCTCCATGACGTAGGTTATGAAAGGAAGTTGAATCTCGACGCCCATCTGTTTTTCATCATCTAGTCGTGAGATGTAAGTGCAGTCACCCGTTTTCCAAAGTTCATCGTTCACTAAAAGCAAAGCATGAAAATATAAATTCGTGGAGAACATGGAATAAAATAAAGAATATAAACAAATAACACATTCTAAAACGGTTCTAAGGAAAAACGTGCTTTTATGAGCAGATACCTAAAATACGATTAATAAAACTCAGTCGTAGATTTAACACAACGAAAATTCATAAAAGAGGAGATAACAATTCGCCCAGGACTCGGAAGCCAACACTTGAGTGTGATTCATAGCACGCACCTCAAAATTTAAGAATGTGTTTATAAATCACATCGATTTTTAACAAGTCAAATAATTATAAGCACCTGCACCTAAAAACGATGGTAACCGACAAGAATCGGAAAGTATGAAAAGATAAGCGTTTTAGTGGATAAAAACGTAAGAAGCATCATTAATGGCTTACATAAATCGCGTTACATAAAATTTTGCTGCATATTATTCAACCGAAAGAACAAGTTACGTCTGGACCAATGGCTTTTCCCAATTATCAGAACCAATATGCAAATACGAAAAAAGGAAGATAAATAAAAGAGATACAAAGGAAAAATTAAATTTTTGATGACAGCAACAATAGGCAAAGATTATTTAAAATCTCGTTTTATATTGGAGATGCCCGAAAAATTAAGCGGTTGTGTCGAAAACCCATAATTAATACTTCTGCCGCTTTTGCGAACATCAGTTAATGTAAATTTGTTAGACAGGTTCTAATACACACAATTTGGAATTTTTATAGGTGGCATATTAACGTTTCACTCGAATTAATTATCCAGGATTTCCATTCAGATTCAAAAACTTGGTACGAAAAAATCAAAGAGTAAGTGCGAATATGATTTCGGTTACTGAAGAAAAGACCGATTATATTAAGCTCTTGCAGGTTAGGATCTCCTAAAGACCATAACATTTTATTGGTGGATTTGCTTGATAATACCATAACGTCGAACTTAGTTAAGGGTACAATTTTATCTTACAATATACTCAAGCCTGAAAATTCCTTCCATTAAAAATTACGGCAAATACTTATGGAATATGTTCGAAAATACTTAGCACCTGACAGCATATTACTAAAGTAATGCTTGTTGGAAAGATCTTAAAAATAAGATTAATTGTCTTGACTTGCAAGGAAAAACCACAACCCTAAGTGGCGCATTAGTGTGACGAATCTTCTACCACAACCTGCAAGCAAATTTCAGGTACGACTAAAAAATTATCGAATACGTTGCAGTTTTTTAATCTTTCACGATATTTAAGCTCAGTAACTGTTAATCATTCGCATGTCCCAGTTTGACTTTATTATTAAAAAACATTTGAAAGGTTCATAACGGCAGTGTTCTAAGGCTAACTCAGACCTAAATTTCCGCAACAAGATAACGAATTAAGATTTTATCACGACATCACTCCCTCAAGGACTTAAATTGGATACTCGTTAGCTATATCTGTTTGTGTTGAAAACGTTTCGAAGACTACTAGATAAAATTTTGTCATTTCAGACATGGCTTGAGATGAAGTCATGAAAGAAACCAGCCGTTGATACTTTCAATAGAAGCATATGGTTTTGTTCAACAGAAAATGACGTTTCATTGAAACTTACACGTTGACACGTATATTTTATAGACAAAAGGAAGACGAAACAAATAAATAATGTTTAAAATTGCGTTCAAATACTAAAATATTGCATTCTAAGTGTTCCTCTAAAAGAATAATACGAATATTTAAAAAATCGCTTTGCCACCAATTTTGTCATTTATTACTTACTTTGAATATCATATAATCATTGTGGTTATAGAGGGAGCGAGCTAAATTAATTATAGAGGTAAATAAAATCCCTATAATAAAACTAATGAATAGAATGAATTGCCCAACACATTCATAGAAGTGATATTATCGCATATTTTATCATATTTTAATTATTTCGCCTAGATTTATGGTTTTGGAAACGCAATGTATTTGTTCATTCAACGGAAGAAGTCGATAACTATTCTTATTTGAAAACTGTTTTTCCACCAGAAAGTACACTTTCTATTGGAAAATCAGTCTTGTTTTTAGCAAAAGATAAATTAGTAAAATTTATAGGATTTTGGCTACTTGGTTTTAATTTTTTTAAAGAAACTCGGAGTGATATCACTTCAAAATATTTACCTTGTTTGTCAACGGGAATTTTGTAATATGGCGTAATGAAGCAATCAGAAGATGATAGCATCAATGTGTTTGCAACGAATTGGTTATATGCCGTTATAACAAAGATTTTTTTCCTAAAGTTGTGTGAGCATAACAATTAATTATCCTACACATTGGTGGGACAGATATTAACGTAGGCTCGGGCCATAATGTCTGCACAGTAACGAAATCCGTTGTTGCTATAATTTAGCATTAATTAGCAAATATGTTTACGGAACAATAATAGTTCTTATCCTTTCGTCTCGGGATCGTTTGTAAAGCCGCATCAGTTCCGTGACTTGTATATAAACGTCCCTCGCTGCAAGTGGTTAAGTCGTGTAAAATTTTTTTACGTATTTCATTGTAAAAGTGAGCATCATAAGTGATGGCTCTTTCACGAATATAAGTCTCCTGAAAATTCCTTCTGTAGTCGTCGACCATGGTGACCACCTTTGAATATGCGTTTTTTTATTATTTGTATTACTGATGCATATTAACTAAGTATTCATTTCCACCAGTTACGTATCAGCTTCAATTTCTCATTCTCCTGAATATTTTTACCCATGCATACAGCAAGATTGGTGTCATAAAGGGCCAACCAAAGCAAAAATCCTGAAATAATTACCAGCCAAAAAGAGAGTACATAGTATTATCACGGAACCCACCCTGGTGCACCAGGGATTGCCTACCTTCATATTTAGGAGGCGGGGGAATCCATACGATTGTGATATGGGTAGTATAAGTGGTTTCATATGAGCCATAGCTCAACAGGATCTTTGGCTCATTGGTGAGGCATTTACCGGGATCTCTTTCTTTGCCTGACATTTGAAAGCGGCAGATAGATAAAAAAATTCTGGAAACTCTCGAAAACTGAACGCAGTTAAACACGGAAATGTCCATATCTTGTTACAGAAATAAGATGAGATCAACTTTTGCTCCAAATTTTTGCACCAAATCAGGCTACTTTTATGTTACCACAGTTGTGGATTTCGAATGACATCACTAGCGTTTAGGAAAACGCTTGTAGAAAAACCTCACCTGAAAGACCGATACAATGTATCATATCGAATAAGGAGCATGCTCTTGGTTTCAAATATTTCCTTGAAAAATATCTGTAATGGACTAAGAGGCACAACACCATCTGTACTCCAGGTGACCTGTGGGTAATCAAAAAGTATGTCAACTAGTGTTACTGGAGGTAGGTGAATTGTAGAGCAGCCGCAGATCACTTCTCCCACTGGCCGTAAAAACAGGAGCTCGGGAGTTTTTATTAGCGGAAAGTTTATTTGGGCATTTTAGTCTAAATCTACGGTTCAACTGCAGAACCGGACAGAATTGCTCTGACTGAAACCCGAAAATTACATGTTCTGGACGTAATACATGCACTTTTACTTTGAGAACTTGCCAACAAACGTTGTGGTCCATTATCTATTTATTTCAGAAAGAATTTGAAAAAGACAAACGCCCGGAATAATGGAAGAGTACCCACAATTACCACGATTTACAACGAAGGATCACATATGGACACGGATAATTACCACCCAGTCAGATTAACCTGTATCCCTTGCAAAATAATGGAGCGTATTTTAAATAAAGACGTTTAATGTAGTTTCTTGACGAAAAAATGGTTTTGCTTGCCCAACAAGAATTTCGTTGGGGACACACTTGCCTCCCCAGTATCCTCTATTCGTATGAGAGAAGGGTGACCGCCGCAGACAGAGGCAATCATATAGATAGTATATGCTTTTTATTACCGAAAGGCCTCCAAACGCTTATCAAGCTGACTTTTCTTAAAAGATTTAGGAAATAATAATGTTAAGAAAGAAGGTTCAAATGGATCAAAAGATTTTTCCTCTCGGGTATAGACAGTTGCTGTTACAAATTCTACCTCAGATTAAGTAAAGGTTGAGGGTGATGTCCCCAAGTTTCTGCTTTAGAACCGTCTCCCTTCGTAATCTATGTGAACGTCAGCCACAATGATTAAAGAATTTAGAATTTATATTTGGTTAGCACCGGGAAGGTACTGTCTAAGAACCTGAAGCTGCCATATATGCAGATGACATAAAAGAATGGGTTTAAGTCACTGTCGGTGATGATGTAAAAAGTTGCAATATAATATCGACATGCCGAGTTTCTGGTTGGCCAAGTGGTTTCTGTAGTTTAATGTTTTCAAATGTGTGCTCTACATGTTAGTGCCGATCCAAAGGTGTCTCCAAAACTCCCGTATTTTATTAATGGGACTGTAGTGAAATATGTTGAAACGCACAAAGATGTGGGCATGTGGACATCCGAAAACTGTCTGCCGTCAGAACACTATAAGAAGGCCGCCCAGGAGGCAACGAGTATGTTGTACATGCAAAATTTTCCACCTGAACTCATCAGAAAAATTTCCAGCGACTTCGGGAGACCAAATTTAGATTATGGAATGCTAGCCTGGACACCTTGGATGAAGAAAGATATTGATATCCTCGAGCAGGTGCAACGGAGGACATCAATTCCCTGGCCTTAAGGGTACTTAAGGTGTAGGCTTCTTTGGAAAATCCGTACTTCTTTGATCACGGTTCCTCACTGAGAATGATGCCTTCTTCGAGTTCGTCTGCAAAATTTCACCGGGCGGTCATCCGTACAAGATCAAAGCGAACGCATGCGACTGGACCTCAGAAAGTTTTCTTCAGCTAACAAATGATAAGACCATAGAACTAGCTATCAAACGAGACGGTTACCATGAACACCGTTTCTGATTTAAAAAGGACACTTAAAAGCATAATAGTTGACAAAAGACTGCACTCACAACATGACTACTTACAGCCAGCCTTTGATAATGTTTGCTGACTCCACTCTTCTTTTACAATGTTTCACATTGAGCAACGACAAGTCGTTGTTATTTGGATTCATTTTGACTCGAGCATATATAAATATCTGAAACTTCATACTGACTGTAAATAGGCTGAAGCTAATTTGCATAAATCGAACCCTTACGGACATCGCCTGTTACCATTGTTACAATATAAAATATCCTAAGAATTCTGTCCTCTTTCAAACCAGATAAGCTGCAGCATGGTTGTTTTCGTGCTCTTTAGCGAGCCAACCCACGATGCACTCCCTACGGGTTAGCTGTAAACATAATATTTTCTTCTATAAATCAACAAACAATCAAAATATCCTTTTAGACCTACAGCCCAGTATAAAATCTTGCAAAAAGTCTGCCTCAGAGAATAAAAGGCGATATTTCCCCAAAAATTCCACAGACGACAACAATATAAAAGTACACTTTGGAATGACCTTCCTAGAACCACCTTAGAAAGAAAAAAGATATCACTGCTCACCTAAAGAAGGCAATATTGATGCGAATGTAATCTTCCGTAACGGTGGTTTACATGTAAAATAATGACACAGTAATTAGCATTGCCAATAAGAAAATCGTCCTCGACATTAGAATGAAGTTTTATCTTGAGGTCGTTGTGAACCGTACAGGATAGACGGAAACCGCCGGGGTGTTTAAAATTCACTTTCACTTTCGTTTTCCTTTTCAATCCCCATCTCAGCGGTCATGGCGGTATTTGAGTCCCCGCAGTTCAACGACCTACATCCTTCGAAGGATCAATCGTCCGACAATATCCCCTTCTCTCTGTAAAGTCTTCCGATTAGGTGAAGTCAAACCTTTGTATTATCTATCGCTATTGAATCCTTTCTCAGATACCGTTTATCAGTATTCGTTTTCTACATTTCATCGATTACGTATTCTCGTGAATAAACAATCATATACTCTCTACATTATCTACTTCTATGAGTCTTGATATGAACGGATCACAGCAGCAAGACAAATCCGAGATGGATAAATCTCTTACAGAGCCTGCACTATTGGACTGTGAAGCATCATCCCCCGTACCAGCGTCTAATATCGAAGGTGAGAGTCGGCGTCCTATTGACGGAAGAAAGAAGAACGTTTAATTGGTGGCAGCCGGTGACAAGCTCTACTCACCTCTTGTACAGCCCCAGACGTCCCACACTCAGAACCCTCCTACCACTATGACAGACAACCGCCCCGACCCCCTTCTAGCCCTTGATGCTTACTAACCGGGCCAAAAGCTTCAGGAATGGCTGATTAAACGCTCCTTATTCCTCGCCGACGTTCCCCCAACCGACCACACCCGTTACACGTTAAGATTCCTCTCTCCTCCAACCTGCAAACTTGCCCTTAACGCAGGAGTTAACATTAACACCTCATTTTTTACGGAAACCGCTCTGCTATCCACCCTGTTCGACAACCACTTAAGTCCGGGGACCGCCAATCAATGTTTTGCGAACCTTCACCAGACTCGCAACCAATCTGTAGATGACTTCACCCGAGAACTCGGTCGCTTAGCATCCCTTGCTTTCCCCAAACTACCACAGGTCGATCGGGATGAACTCATACTACACCATTTTGTGATAGGCCTCCTCAATCGTACGACCACAAAAATTTTCGTCTTACATCCACCACCAAGTATGGTGGCAGCAATCCGTCAATGCAAGCTAAAGAATGATTTTCAGACACACGCAGACGTACAGAACATACCTAACCGTGCCAGCAACACTCTACTTTACGTACCAGCCCGACAGACTCGTCAACTACCAGTCCAGTTCCCGAACTATTGCCCGGGTTGTCAATATTGTGCTGCCTTCGGATCCCGAGCTCGTCACTGTGGACACAACTCCAACTGTAAGTTAAGATATGTTATCCCTTCCTGCGCACAGATAACCTCAATATTTTCACCACTTACCAAGATATTGACCACGCGGGATATAAAAAATGCGCACTCATCGATACGGGAGCTAATGTTTCAGTCGTAAATGCCTCTACGATCCCTCCATCCATATACACGATGGCAATCAAACTTTACAATAGACCGAACCCTTAGACTGCCAATAACACCCCGATGACAACCACGGGTAAGATACAGTTGTCGGTGCGGCTCGGCTCTACAATGATCCAACACGCCTTCTTAGTCATCCCCAACCTTGATTGGGATTTCATACTAGGGGGCGATTTCCTCTCCACAGCATACTGCATTATACACGTCAAAGACCGAAAGTTAAGCCTTAAAACTGCACCGAACAGTGCAAGTATATTGACAGAGACAAAAACCGATCAGATATATGAAGCGGTGATTGCAGCAGTAAGGTTCCAACCAACGAATGTTGACGAACTGTTATCCCAAATTTCCGATATAGACCCCCACCATCTGAAAGAACTCAAATCTATTCTACAAGCATTCCCGAATTGTTTGCCTGGGTACCTTCAGAAATCGGACGCACAAATTTAACGCGTCATGTGATTGATACAGGTTCCACCAAACCACTGTGGCAACCATCCCACCGCATCCCCATCCATTATAAAGCCGAGGTCAAGAAGCTGTTAGACGAACTATTGAACGCAGACATTATCCGCCCCTCATCTTCACCAGGGGCACCATTCATTGCCCTCGTCCCCAAGAAAGACGGTAAACTACGGTTGTGCGTCGACTGCCGGCGGCTAAACGCGGTTACCGTGCGTGAATCTTTTCCGTTACCCCGTATCAATGATACACTAGACGCCCTTGGCGACGCAAGATGGTTTTCAACCTTGGATCTCAAGTCCGGATACTGCCAGGTTGAAATATACCCCAAGGATCGTCAAAAAACCACGTTCACGGTCCCTTAAGGCCTTTTTGAGTTCCAGACACTCCCTTTCGGATTATGTAACGCCGCCACAACGTTCCAACGCCTCATGTAAATGGCCCTCCGGCATCTATTCCCCCACACTTGTCTCATCTACTTAAACGATATTATCATTTTCGGCCGCACTATACGCGAATACGACGCTAAACTAAACCTAGTCCTCACAGCCTTCAGAGCTGCGGGTCTGACCCTGAACCCTAGCAAATGCGTGTTTTTAAGACCAGAAGTTAGCTTCCCGGGCTATCGGGTATCACCAGGACAGATTGCTACAATCCCCGAAAATATAAACCGAATTCAAAACTGGCCGACACCGCTGAACCAGACTCAAGTGTGGAGCTTCGTCGGTTTAGCGTCATACTACCGCCGATTCATCCGCAGTTTCTCATGTATAGCCTCACCCCTCCATAAAGTGAAAGAGAAAGGCAGAACATTTAAGTGGACCTCCGAATGCGAAGACGCTTTCCGTACACTAAAATCAGCACTCTGTTCAGCACCAGTCCTTACGTTACCGAATAAGCAAACCGACGCTCCACCTTTCATACTAGACACTGACGCTAGTGGTTTCGCAATGGAAGCCTTCCTCTCCCAGACCGATAACCATGAATTAGAACACCCCATCTGTTTCGCCAGTCACAGGAGTTTAAAATGACAACCATTTAGAATTTGTAAAGGAAGAATGACCACAGCTAATATGGTTAATATAAATCTCTTTTGAAGTACTAGGAAAAATGAGACCTTGAATCAACTCAAACATGTCAAGGAGAACATGTTTGAAGAAAATATCCTGCGAAAATGAAAAAAAACGAGCGGACGACTGCATTAAAAGTCTAGTGAGAAAAATTCCTAATAAACTCAGGGTTTTAGAAAAATTAAAAGCATTTCGATATGGCAATAGTAATAACGGCCGGAAAAATGCTTGCAGCAGCGATCAAAATTAACTGACTACCCTGAAAACACGTAAATGAAACAAATCTTACCAAGCTGTTTATAAGCTGAATCTAAGCTAGGAGAACATATTTAGCATAAAGTAACTGAGCAAATGTATTCAAGTGAGGGATTCGGAACAAGAGACTGTCAATAAATACTGAAAATTAAAAAAAAATTTTCAAATTCATAAGCCCTAAAAAAACCGTGGTATCTACCATCCTTGACTACGTCTCCTCCAAACGTCTGTTGAAGTGCTCTTCTTGCAGCACAAACATCATAAAAACCTTATGAATACCATACTACTTTGACAGAAATCTGGAAATCTCGGAAGGTGTTCAGTAGCTGGTGGACAGCTAAGTAAAAGTCACCCAAAAAGCGCTCGAAAATTGATCACAACAGATTATAGGTATACTCAGGCAAATATTTTCCACGTCTACATTGCGCTATCGGTATCGGCTGTTAAATATGCTGCTGTGGTCCAGAATTTCTAGAACACCCTTCGGTGATAATTTAAACGAGTAAATAAGATAATATCGCCCCAGCGAATCACTTTTCTATGACAATTATCGGCCTCAAAAAGGAACAAGATTTATATTTCCGGCAATCTCAAAGATAACAATTGAATGGAATGATGGTCGGTAAACCGCTGCGGACAAAACTTCATAATTACCTATTCCCGCACACAGACTAATCAAATATCATCCACTACTGGCAAGAAATTGGCAGATCTTACGTAAGCGAGAAGCATGTTCCTAGGCTCCTTCACCATGTGGTCTCTAAGTCACTCTAGAGCATATCAGATCCGAGCTGCCCAGCCTGTGTGAAAACCCAGTCGACGGTTCAACGCATTTGTCTCAGTAAAAACAATGAGACGTGCTTGAAACTGTCCCAGTGCGCTAAAAACCATGGCTTCGAGGGTTACCAACTGACGGGATAACCCGGACCGCGTGGTCAGCCCAATGTGTATTGTGTGTGGAGTGGCTGACTGGCCGAATGAAAGCCAGGCTGCAATGGCTCCTTCTTAATGTGGCCTTTATGGCGCTCCCAATCCGTGGGATCCGAGCCAGGTGCAGTGGCATGCCCAGGGGCGGTTCCGGCCACGCCAGCCACATGCGCCCTCTCTCGCCTCCGGTCTTCTTGACTCTGTCATTACACAGGGCTCAGGTGGGGGAGGAGGAGACAGTGCGGTAGATGCAGTGTAAGTTTACATTCCCTCAAAACTAACCTATGCACAAGTCACCGTCCCTGTACCACCATACTGTGGAGAATATGATGGACATTGGCGGACTTCGACGGTCGAACTGTCGTTTTGCACGCGCAGACGGACTGTTTTGCTCCGTCAGAAATTTGCACCCAAGCTCAGCATCAGTTGATGGACCGGCTCGGACAATTGAGTGACGCCTGGGAGAGAGAAGTTAAAGTGAAGTCGACTCTGTGGAATACATCCTCACGGCACTTTGACGCATTCATCACTACAATAAATCTGATGCATTTTAACTCATCACGACGAATTACACATGAGCCGGAAGATTTGCAATGCACGGAACAACCTAGACCCCGCAGTCGGTCCTATGTGCGTTTTGTGGAGCAGTCGACTTATTTACCTATAATTGTTAAGACTGCGATCATGCCTGACCTAGCCGGTATCGATGATGTCACGGATTGTGCCTCTCCATGCGTGAAGATCCGTGGCAGCAGACCTGAACAGCTCACTAAATTCTCTTCGCCAACGACGTCGCTGAATACCGAAGGTCAAAGAACTAGGTTTGATGAGCCAGGTTTTGAACTGTCACCCTCTTCGAAGCCTCCAATAGGGTAGGGGTACCGGATCAAGGACAGTAACACTGAGCTCGTGAGGTGGGCGACGAAGAGAGTGCCCAAATCCCTTCAGTCGTCGTTTTAGGGTGGCCTGGAATATCCTTGCGATGTTTTCCCAGTGAGTGCGGACTGTCTTATTTGAGATGAAGTCAGTTTACTTCACTCGGAGGATGGTCCTCAAGCAGTGGTGGTCAAATGGAGCAAGTTTTCGCTCAGTTTTCACGCGTATAGCCCAGCATTCACAGGCACATTGGAAACACAAGACTGACGCACGGTACACGCGAATCTTTGTGGCGATAAAAATGTCACGTTGTGTCTACAGGAACTTTCTAAGGCTTAAAAAAACCGACGAGCAGCATCTATCCGAGAGAAAATGTCATCCTTACTCTACCCTATCGACAGCAACCTCACCCCAAGGAATTTGAAACTGTCTATCTCTTCAGGTTGACAGCCATCAATCTCGAGATGTGCCTTCTCCTGGGCAGGGATGCAGCTTTAAAAAACTGCTGTTCTCCGTGTTTATGGACAAGCTGACCGATTTAGGAACATCATTCACCCGCGACACCATAGATCGCAGCTTACCGAAGCTAGTAAGGCGATATCATCTGCGTAGTCGAGATCAGTCAGCTGGCGTCCAGGTGCAAGCTCAACATCGTCCTCTTCATGCAGGGCCTTCCCGAGGATCCAGTTGATAGCATAGTTAAACAGAATGGGTGACAGGATACAACCTTTTTGCACGCCAGACCGAATACTGAATGGTTGTGAAAGATTATGATGGAACATAACTCATGCAGTGGTTGAGCTCTAATAGACCTTGATCATGGCGAGGATTTTTGATGCTACACCATCTAGTGCCATTATCCGCCATAAGGATTCACGATGGACTGAATCGAACGCAGTGGCAAAGTAAACAAAGCAGACGATCGCCAGTTTTTGGTAACTATGATGGAATTCAAGGATGCGCCTCAATATGAATAGCTGGTTCGCGCATCCACGCCCAACACGGAATCGGGCTTAGTTGGGTCTCGTCATTGAGTCACGCACAGATTTGAATCGCCTGAGAAGGACAATAGCAAAAGTCTTCGCAGCAAAGTCAATAAGACTTATGTTACGGTAGTTCTCGCATCTCGTCTTATCTTCCTTCTTGTGGACGGGAAAAGGATGTCTGAGCCCCAGTCAACAGGAACAACCTCGTCTCTCCACGCTTGTACAATCACTTCATGGAGCCAGGATGTCTGCGTGTGGACAAAAAACTTGTAGATTTCAGCGGTTAAACCGTCCTCTCCAGGGGCTTTGTAGTTGCTTTGCATCAGCAACTTCTTCAGAAGGGGGGTCGCATGACACCGCATAGGCAAGAGAGGGGGAGACTCCGTTGCAGATTGGAATGACGGGGGGGAGGGCTGGATTCCGTATCGAAGTTGAGAAGCTACTTGAAGTGCTCATGCCAGCGGTCGACTTTGTCAAAGTTGCCTGAAGCAAAGCCGCTATTCACGTCACGAACAGAGTCGCTCAGTGTAGATTGCTTACAGCTAACTTGGTGAATAATTTGGTATTTTTCGAGTATCATCAACGTTTGAGGCCTGCAACATGGAGGTCAGCCCAATATTTATTCCGATTTTGCCGTCATCTTTCGGAGTTGGTGAAAGGAAGCATCGTTGCGGGATATGACTCGAGCCATCTACTCAGACAACTGCAGGGTTCTTCCGCTGATCCAGTCACTGCAGCGTTGCTGAATATATCCAAGAATTTTTCAAACTGCCCAATAGACTAATGCTTTCAGTGATGACCACGCACTACTGCCTTCTCCGTCTGCTTGGGTAGTAAAACAGGGCCAAATTTCTCTGCTCAGGGTCTCGGCAGTGCTGGGTTGCCAGATTTTGGCGAAATCGTGGTGTCTATCACGTACATTTTGGATGCGGATGATAGGTGCACTTTCAAGCATGCACAAATGAGAGCATGATAAGACCCATAGGCGTTACCAATCTCGGCATCGCACATAGATCTGCTTTCATAAAACCGTCTGCGAAACCGTGAACTGATTAGGATTTAGACTATCTCTAACCATTTTCACACCGAGAACCAAACCCAAAACGGCCAATACAGTGACTGTTTGTGGAGTCACCACACCCAGTCCGACAACAATCAGCAGATCACGGTAAGGGAGTCTTTCAACTACCACTTGCAGCTGCGAGTAAACATCTTTTTGTCACGCTGTTCGGCAACAGAAGTTGGTGCGTACATGGAGACGATAGAGATGTTTGTGAACTGACCTTTCAGTCGGACGTAGGTTCCCCGTTCATTGACTGGTTCCCAAGCAAGCAGTGCACGATTCGCTAGTTGTGAGAGGACGATCACCACACCAGGTCTACCAGCGGAGGTGCGAGGGCCACTGTGGTACAGAATGAAGTGAGAGTTGGCTCTCTGGTTCTTTATTTTCAGAGAGCCTGAGTCAGGGATCTGGACAGGCCACAGGCAGCAAAAATCTACGTTGCATTGATAAAAGCTGAGCGCCGTCATTATTTGGGTACCAGGGTCCAGGAACGTTCGCTCATTCTAGCATCCAATACCAAGGGTCCAATTGAGTAGTACAGCTCGCCTACTATTCGCCCGAATCACTTGACTAGGGTTGCGGACCGCATTTATTCCCGTGGACGCCATAGCATGGATCGTAGTGCTATAATCTGACATATTTTCATCAGGTTTCTTGGGAATTGTGAGTACGGGCTGGTCCCTAGCAGCCACTTGGATTGTTTGTTTGCGTTTGTCTCCTCTAGCGCTTTGGCTTAAGAGCCTACCCACAAGGCAGCGGGGGGGCGGTTCGCAGTCGCCATGTCACAGTGCCATCATCGGGCTTTGCGGCTTTTTGCGTGCCAGACCTCAGTCCATCGCATCCTGATAGCACTGTCGTTGCTGGTTCGCGACTGTTTATTCGCGTGACCCGAGAGTCTACTTATTTCGCAGCTGACCCTCACTGAAGGCCGTTCCACTATCCGCCACCTGTGGACGCGCCGGGCAGCCAGTAGCTAGGCTAATAGGTAACCCATCTTCGACTAGTGGATTCTGAGTCAGGATCAATGGCTCCTTGGAAATATGACCGCTATGGCACTCACCTTCAGTTGGGACCCAATCCGCCCCTTTCTTGGTTGTGCGAAAACCTAATCTATCGCGCGTAAGTAGCCCACGTAGACAGGCTGTCAGCCATTGCGCCTGATCCCGTCTCCGGTCTTCTTGACTCTGTATTGCCACTGGGTCCCAGTGGAAAAGGAGGAGAGAGTGCGGTTGACGCTGTGCTAATATGACTATAAACTAATTAACGCTTAAGTCACGATCCCTGCGTCCGCCACGCTGAGGTACACGGCACACATCACCGTTAGCGACGGTTGAACTGTCCCGTGGATGGCAAAGCAGAACTCCGTTTGAAGAAGGGAATTCCAGAACCTCAAGAAAGACCAATGCATCCAATTTTAAACAAATTTACTTGAGCTCCAAAAGGGGCAACAAAAGGTAGAAGAACAACAGGACACTGGAATAGTGATACAAAACAGGGAGATGAGTAGAGATTCATCCAGCTTCCTCAATACACGGGTTTGTGTTGGGCCATGAGCACAGCGGATGGGCAAAGACCTAATGAAAAGAACAGAAGAGCCAGTCGTAAAAGTCATTTTTACGGAAGGCGTAGCCAGATTGAACCAGTGAAATGTGAAAAAGTATAGGAGCAAATTGTACGTGAAGGCTATTTCTGAGCAAAAAGGCAAAACTCAAGAACCAGACTTGCGGATTAGGAAAATGCTTGAAGGGATAGCTATGAATTTATGCAACACTTTACCTGACTTGAGAGGGCTACGGCTGTCTGAGGAAGCGGCAGACTTGCACGCGAAATGAGCGATGCAGACGTAGGCAACATCGACTTTACCCTCTCTTCCCACACACAATGTGTTTTGATTGCAAAAAGTAGGTTAAAACGACGGAAAAAAACTTGGGCGTAAATGAATGACCTGGCACTTGCCCCACCTATCGCTTGTATCATGCATGCTGTTGCCTCAAGCGACACGAACCTGCGTCCACTGACTCGGAGATCACATCAGTTCACACTAAGAGACCACTGCAAGTCAGCTCTTAGTCCCAAGGGTCAATTGAAAGTCCTGTAAGTCGTAGTTTCAAAGGCCGTGCGAGAGTTCAAATGCGTGTCCGTTTGATGATAACGCAACAGTATGAGGCAGAATCGGCTTCATTCACCTTGTTCCTCCCATCGTTTACCAGTGGGAAGATGCAGTCAAGCCGACTAGACAAAATGGTTTAGCCGATCAGACGCGAACTGATGAAACCGATGAAGGTGATAAACTACAAGAATGCAGCAAAGAACCAAAGAAAATGCTGCGAACGAAGAGAAAATACCGGTTCGCTCTACGGTTAACGCAAACACACGATAAAAAGTTTCGATAGCCAAGAGAAGCAAGCCAGAAAATATTCGGCAAAGCAACGTCTAAAGTACAGGTTCCGTGAAGTTGTAGAGTCTAAGTAGTGTTTGAACCCACAGCTCTAAAATCAATACATCCAATTCCGTTTTGGAGGAGAAGGGAAAGGACACTAGTAGAAGTTGTGCATTCTGCACAGAAACTCGGTGGTGGTGGTCAGAGACCCGACGCCAAGCAAGCTCTGGGCTTGTGCATGCACCTGTCTATTAGGGCGATGAGAAAGTGAGGAAATAAACTTCACTTGAGAGCTAGAAAGTCTCTGCCAGGTGAGTTGATTAAGTGATAACAGTTTTTGGGCGCCTTAGACGGGCTATCTCAGAGGCTGCATGCGGACCGATTGGTGACTTTCATCCCTTTAACCGTAACAAATACTACCAAACCGTTGAATTGTATCAACTTTCACAAAAATGCGCGACGAAGTAGATCAAATCCTGCAGTGTGTTGTGGTGGTGACTGACTGAATTTGAGAATGCGCTATGCGGTAGGTGCCTGAATGGGCTCGCTGGGAAGTCGACTCGGTTAGATGTAATCTTTGAGTCGTGTGCACATTTGAACGGCTCAAGAAAAAAAATAGCGAAACCCCTCCACCATTAACAGTTAAGTATAGTGTGGAAACTTACATATCACACTTTTCCTTCTTTTTAGAGAAAGACAAAAGGGTAACCCAAACAGACTCATATGCCCATGCTTCTTCATTTACCTTATTGGTATCGCAAATTCTTTAAGCTACTTTGTGGCGGACTGTCGGTAAATCACGCGGTCGGAAAACAACAAAAAAACAACAACGATTCCCGTTCCCACTGCCCCCCCGCCGTACCCCCCCGGACTGCTCGGATGAGTTCATTCACTTTAGCAGCCTGGACTGTTCGTTCTCTTTTAGACAATTTGAGGAGCAGCCGACCGGACGACACTAGTCGCTCGGGAACTTGGACGATGCAAGGTAGACACTGCTGCTCTCAGCGAAACACGATTCTCCTACCAAGGCCAACTTGAGGTGGGTGCCGGTTATTTTGGAGAGGCCGTCCACAGACAGAGCGGCGCGACGCCAGCGTCATTCTACCATCCAGACCGAAATCGTGGGACACCTGCCCTGTCTGCTGCAGGGCACCAACGATCGCCTGATGAGTCTCCATCTGCCTCTTCGGGCGATAAATTCGCCACCATCGTCATCGTCTACGCCTCCCCTCTCCATGAACAGCCCCGACGAGGCAATCAACAAATCCTACGAGGATCTGCACGCCCTCCGGTCAACTGCGCCGAAGGCGGATAAGTTAATTGTCTTTGGTAACCTATGTCTGGAGAGGAGTGTTAGGCCCCCATGGTCTCGGCAGCTTCAATGACAATGGCCTGCTATTCCTGTGAACTTGCACAGAGCACAACTTCATCCCGATCAACACCTTCCAGCTTCCGATGCGGGAGAAAGCGACTTGGGTGCACACCCGGTCCCGGCAATGACACCCGCTGTACTATATCCGCCCGTAGGCGAGACCAGTAGGACGTGCTGGTGACAAAGGCGATCCCTGGTGCCAAGCTGGCTCAGCGGGTAACCAACCTTCTTGCCGCCGACGAGGACGCCTCCATGGAGAGCCGATGGTGTCAACTAAGGGACACAGTCCAGTTCACCGACCTGGATGTCCCGGGCTGCGAACTTCGTCAGCACCGGGACTGGTTCGATGCTGCGCAAAGCCTATGTTGACCACCATATCGACGCCAACAAGGCAGCCTTTTACCGAATTCACGCCTTGTGCAATGGCGGGAAATGCAGGGCATCTGGATGGCTCGCAAGGCCGAGGAGATCAAAAGGGTACGCGGACCGCAACGAATGGAAGAGCTTCTTCGCTGCCATCAAGACTGTCGACGATCCCACCGCCAAAGGAACGGCTCCAATTCTCAGTACTGACAGAACTACCCTACTCACTGAGAAGACGCAAATTCTGAAGCGTTAGGCCGAGCACTTCAAAAGCGTAATCAAGCACCCCCTCTGCTATCTCCAACACCGCCATTGACAGACTGCCTCAAGTTGAGACTAACTCTGACCTCGATCTCCCCCTCTCTCCACGAAACCATCAGGATCGTGCAGAAACTCCTCAGCGGGAAGGCACTCGGATTGGACGCGATCCCTGCTGAGATTTACAAGCACGGCGTCCCCAAACTTACGAATCACCTCATGGGGTTTTTCCAGGAGATGTGGCGCCAAGGACAAGTCCACAGGATTTCCAGGACGCCGCAATCGTTCATCCCTACAAGAAAAAAAGGGGGACCTCCAACTCTATAACAACCACCGCGGAATCTCGCTGCTCAACATAGCTGGGAAAATTCCCCCACCCGCGTTCTTCTAAATCGCCTCAACAGCCATATGGAACAAGGACTCCTTCCGGAAAGCCAGTGCGGTTTCTGCCATCATCGCGGCACCATCGGCATGATTTTGGCCACGCGCCAGCTGCAGCAGAAGTGTCAGGAGATGCGGATCCACCTATGAGCTACCTTCTTGGATCTGTCAGAAGCCTTTGACACAGTGAATTGCGATAGACTGTGGAAAATCATGCCGCAATTCGGCTGTCCCGAGCGCTTCACTCACATGGTGCGTCAGCTCCGCGATTGAATGATGGCGCGCGTCACGGACAACGAAGCCTTCTCAGAGGTATTCGTAGTGACCAATGGAGTGAAGCAGGGCTGCGTCCTCGCGCCTACCGTCTTAAGTCTCATGTTTTGTACCATGTTAATGGGCACCTACCGTGACGAACGCCTAGAGATCCGCATCACCTACCGGATGGACGGCTAACTGCTCAGTCGACGGCGTATATGCACAACTAACATCCACGAACTGCCCCTTGCCGACGATTGCACTCTCAACGCAACGACAGAAGGGGACATGCAAAGGAGCACGAATCTCTTCACCGCCGCTTGTGACAACCTCGGACTGACCATGAAAAATGAGAAAACGGTGGTTATGAACCAGCCGCCGTGCGAACCAACGTAAATGGCGCTCAACTGCAGGCCGTGGACACCTTCAACTACCTGGGCAGCACCCTCTCTTGCAGCGCCAAAACCGACGATGAGGTGGCCCACCAGATCTTAAAAGCCAGTCAAGCCTGCAGAATATCATCTACAATCGTCACGGTCTACACATCAGCACCAAGCTCAAGATGTAAAAAGCTATAATCTTGCCAACGCTGCTGCACGCAGCGGAGACCCGGACGATGTACAAGAAGCGAGGATGGAAGCTCAATAAGTTCCATCTCAGCCGTCTCCAGTGGATAATAACGCTATGATGGCAGGACCAGATCCCGGACACGGAAGTGTTGGAACGAACAAGCCTCTTCAGCATCTACGTCCTGCAGAGGCAGCTGTAACTGAGCTTGAGTGGCCACCTCGAGAGGATGTACGAAGAACGACTACCCAAACGACTTTTATTGAGATCTCGCCACGGGTTCCAGTCAACAAGAGGGCCAAGTGTGACGCTACAAGGACACTCTGAAGACTTACTTGAAGCAACTTCAGATCAAACCCGCAAAGTGGGAGAACCTCGCCCGGAACCGACCAACCTGGAGGAGAACAGTGAAGACAGGAGCAGCGATCTATGGATCCACAAGCATAACCACCCAAGCCAAACTCGAAACTTGTAAATCCCAACTGCTCCCGCCTCGCAACGCCAACACTCAACAGCCACCCCAACATAAATACGTTGTCAACAAACATTCCGGACACGAATCGGTTTATTGGACATCTTTGGACCAACTGCAGTACCCGGATGACACCAACTGATGCCTCCCCATCCACATCTGCCCGCATAGCGATAAACAACCCTAACGGTGCTCCCGATCTCCCTCACCATCCTCAACTATCATCCCCGCCTCATAATCTGCTGTGACGGCTCTTGCTCGCACCACAGATGCAAAAAAGCATGACACAACCAAGCATTAACCCTACTACCACCAACACCAGTTATGTGAACTCGATCCCAACCTTTCCACACTGCAACTGCACCTCACGCATCGGCCTGGGCGGTCACCGGTGAATCCATCACACAGAGACCGGTGAACCAGTGCCAGGGGTACCAACATACACCGCCGCAACTGTCCACGCACAATCACACACCGAATGGGCCTATTAGGCTACATGCGTTTCCATGAAAACCAGTAATACCGCATTAAAACATCTCTCCTCATCAGCCTCTTCATCACACACGATCACACGCAACGCCACACAAAACTTGTTAACCAGCACCACAAATATGGAGTGCGACCTGCCGCCCGTTACTAATGGAAGTTAACAGGACACGGTTATAGCTCCTCCTGTTACCTATCGCCCACTGCTAAAAAATGGAAACCTGAGGTTTAAAAGGAATATCGGTGGAAGAAAGCTGAACAGGCTAGGGAAATAAAAATTGCTCACGCCCGGATAACCACATGGGTCCACCAACCAGCACACTTGGGGCAGGTGGACAGATAGAGTGATTAACTAAGGGATGGCTGCGACATGCATAGAGTCTACTGCAACCTACCAGTGCGTACCTGTGCAAACCTAGTGTCCCAAGTCATATGAAGACGTTGCATTTTGGATGACGGGAAGAAGTAAATAGCAGGGAAACGTACCCAAATCTTCCAGACTCCGCTGCAGATCCTCCTCAGTAAACTTTCGAGTGGGAAATGTGGTCTGCAAAGTGATTTCACGCGTGTCCACGCCATTAGGCGGAGCTCCGGGCCATTGTTGGCTGACATAGAGGACCACAGCCGAGAGAGGTTCGGAGGGCTTAAAGGTAGCCACAACCGGCTGCCCGGTGGGAGTTCGAACCTGGAGACGGCACTCAGTGGGTCGAGAGTAGGTGGGTGCAGTTTTAGGGGTAGTAGCAGCCACTGGTTGGTGAGGCGGGCTGGGTGGCAATGGCGAACCCGAGGCTTCAGCTTTAGCGGCCGCAGCGCGGGCCATCTGAGAAGAGTAAAAATGGGTGGAAAAAGGCATACATGGACATTACTAGCGCTTTCAAAATTTTGAAATTATTTTTTCTGTGCCAGGCTAACTGAAAACAAGTTGGGACAAAAAAAAATATGACAAGGAACGCGAATCATACTCAGCACCATTCAAGCCCTTTGAAATGTCAGGCTGCCAGAGATACATGAATAAGGCCGTTTGAGTACGGCATAGTTGCTCAGGTTAAGCTAGTACGACCCTTGCAAAGTCATACATGAACTAGTGAGCCCAACCATCAGACTGAATCCTGAAATAGGGCAAAAAGAAAAAAACCAATTTTTAAAACCTTGGCAAAGACGCCTAATGTGTGCGTTAAATGTTTTCTTTCTTAATCGCCCAATCAGAATGAACTCACAAACCTGTCGGGTAGGTGGCCTGAAATTGAAGAGAGCAAAACAATGACTAGGGATTGCCACTTTTGTGAGTCTGGTAAATTCTGTGAAGACGCGCTGTTTATCTTTTCCCGTCGCTGAGCCCGAGACTGCTCCCAATAGTCCTAAAAATGTCTTACAAACGGAGCGAGGTGGACGAGATAGAAGCGAGTGCGTTGGGTGTTGCGCGAGTCTACCTCGCTATGAACTAATTCATGAACAAGGCACCATCTCGAGCCCACTCGATGCAGCACACAGTGGGCATGTTATTTCGTAACGATCAAACTTTCATGATGTTTCATAGGATTTTGCAATAGCTCAATCAGGAAGTAAGTACAATTGCTGGTGGGCGAACTCATTAAATCTGCGTCTCAAGGGTTGGTTCTGGATGTTGATTTATGACAGGAAAGTTATTTACAAAAATAAGAAAAAAGGAACTATAAGATTAGGGACATACAAACACCATTAAAGGAGATATATTACCTTTTCCTCTCTATCCCTTGCAATTTCAGCTCGCAATCGTTCCCTACAAAAGAGACCAAGCAAACGGAATAACTTGAAGTAACCATGAAGAAGTTCTAATTGGGCAATGAAAGTATGAAATTGGGAAGGAAAAAATGATACTTTGCCGAAATTTTATAAGCCCTTAAATTCATTAGGGTATCGTCTGTCAAGCTATCCAGATTGTCGGAGGAGATACGGGAGGTTGCCCGGCTCCTTTAAATCTAGCAATACGATCAGGGGTACTGTACATACAGCTTCTAATAAAAGGGAAAATTGTTTGGAAGCCTGATTTTAATAAGATAATGGGCTCCGGAATCTCCAAAAGCCTACACCATTTAGATGGCCCACCGATCCAGAAACACTTGGATTAAAACAGTCGTATAGATAACTATCAATGATACTAATGTTTTCATAACTGACGGATTATTATATGAAAGGTTTGCTTTACCTTCCAGAGAACACCCAAGTCAACGTGCCTCCTAAATAATGGCGATTTAAACGTAGTCCAGCCCACGGCCCGAGGAAAGCGCAGGATGAACAAAAAAGTGCCGTTAAAATGAGCTTTTATAGAGAACTTTGGGAGTATGCATCTGCAAAAAATACGTTACTACAGTTTGTACACTACAATTAATCGAAAATGTAGTGGAAATATCTTTGGTTTGAACCCTAGGAGGTACTTCGTTAAAAAAGCCGTGAAAAAGTCAGGTTAAGGTACCGATATGCCTTGTCTTCGGCCTTTTCTCGTCTAGTCTGTTCAGCGACTCGCCTCATTTCCTCCTCTTGGAATTTGATTTTGGCACTTACAAGGGTTTTTCCCTGTTCTCTTCGTCGTTTCTCATCTTCGATTTGCCGAACCCTTTCCTCTTCCTGACGTTGTATTTTCTTTTTCTCGAGATACTCCTGTATACGCCAAAAATCAAATTTATCACACGTATCCTTTTCTTCTGGTTCACAGCATTAAAAACAAACATGATCGTGCAAAACAAAATTTTCGATAAGGCGACAAGATAAAGAAGGCCGAATCCTTCAGTGAACATGTTAGCACTGGCGATGGAAAGCCGAGAAACTTGAACGAAAAGTGTGCTGAGGCAACCTCAAAACGTTGACATTCTGGATCCATATAGAGCACTAAACCTCCAACCCAGCAATCACGAAACTCGATTTTACGAAGTAATGTCCAAAGCGTGCTTTCTTAGTTCTGAAGAGAGCTTTCCATTGTCAAAGTTACTAGTCTGCTGAAGTTATAAGGCGCGGCTGTCAGTTTTCTTTAGTATTCAAAGTTTCCCCATGTGTACTGACTGTAGGTTACAGTTTGCGAAGTGTTTGACTTCGAAAAAAATAACGGTCTACCATCTACGCTCAAGTGCTGTACTTTGGAGCTCCAGAAAAACTGTTCCTCGGATAGCAGACTCCCCTTTACGGTCGAACAGAAAGAACTACCCAGCAAATCGTTCAACTAATGGGTATGGCCATAATAGCCATCTTTCATTACCGTATAATAGTTGGGTCGACGGCCTGAATTGTAGCACAGCAAACGTTTTGTGGTCGTTTAATTTCTTTGACTCCACCTATAAACGACGAGTTTAGTAGCTTTAAACAACCTGTGTCTATGTAACAACGGAACGGTCACAGGCAAGCGGTAGGGCGCCGGAGGTGAACTGAAGCCTAAACGGGAAAAAGGTTTTCAACAGGCCGTATGGTAGCCTGAGAAAGAGCGCTTGAAATATAGTTAACTGATGGAAAAATATGTAAGCGTGCTAAAGAAAGGACGGTAAACACTCTTAATCTGCCTACAACAGACATATAGTAACTGGAAATCAGTAAAAACATACGGGACTAAAATAGGTCACTAAGGCAAGCTTAGCAGGCATACGGAAAATGTAATATCAAGAATTTTGTGAAATACTGACTGCGTGTACATATCTCCCCGAGAAAAGGTCAAAAACTTGAAAGCATTAATGAGTTCCTAAGTCCTAACTTATCAGGTTCATCCACAAACCTATCAGTTCCGCTCTTCAGATCCCTTTATGTACTTATGAATCATATATGTCAAGCTTCATATCTTTAAGAACCCAAATCAAATTTCATCAGTAAATCTCAGACTTAAGTAGGCAAAGACAGTGATTTATTTGAAAAACCACATACACTAATTCTTTTGATTTGAGCCTGCTTTTCTTCTTCTGTGAGAGGTTTTACCGTGTCGGCAGACTCAGAAAAATTTGCGTGACCGGTTCGTGCACTATGGACTTGGATTTCCTCTTCCGATTTCAGCTGTTTGCCGCAGCTGAAAAGTTAGATTATAATTCCTCTTACTCTTCACATTTGTACGACTGACAAACCAAAGCCGTAAGTGGCGGTTCTTGGTCAGCAGACAAATCACCTAAAAATAAAAAAAAGTTTTTCGAAACCTTCGATAGTTGATGTCTTCGCAGGTTCTTTTTCTTCTGGAGGATGATCAACGATCCTAAATACGTATGTTTTGTTTACGCACACAACGTGGATATATTACCATTCAAGGGCTGCCTGTAAGCCTTGGTAATTAGTTTCTTTCAAAGCTTTCTCTCTAAAAAAATTGATTAAGACAAAAATCCTACGCGTGATCTCTAGTCCACCCCATCTCCACTAGGTATTCTAAGTCACTTGACATGACCACGAAACAGTGCAAAGGACCAATCAGAAGCTAGAAGCTGAATTTGATTATACCTTCATCGACTTGGACATTTATAACAAGAATTCTTTATGTATACTCGATTTAGGCATTGATACGTAATTTCACAAATGATCTGTCAATAATTTTGGAGAATATGATTCTGAGGGTGGCATTGGATACTCTGAAGCTTGTAAAAGTTCATTGGGGATTGATCGCTCGTTTTGCAAAATTGAGGTTTATTTCCTAACTCAAATGACAGGGGATGCATCCTAACTATTCGCTTTGCAGGGCTACCGTCTAGTTGCAAGCATTTCAGATTAACGCCCAGCTTCTTTTAATCAAAAACTTAAGTTTGGACTGTAAGGGGGATTTTGGGCAATGAGCCCTACCAGCACCAGCCCCGCATAGCCCCTTCTGGCCCAAGGGACCAGTGAGCAATTTTAGGAGAATGAATGTGGCTAAATGGCGGGGCCAGAAGGGAAAAGCCGATGATTTGCCCCCTAAGGCCCCCTCACAGGAAAAGAAATGCACAACGGGACCCATAATTTCCTGGCAATTGCCGTGCCCTTTTCTGTAAATCGAACGCCCAGCGTACATTGCTTTCCCTGATAATCGGCCACTATTGATGCAACCCTAATTTTTACACTTTGAAACGGCCCAATGTAATACAATTAATTTGTACTCCGTATTCAAGTCCAAGTACATGCGCTGATGAAATTTGCGACGTATTTTATAATTAAAAAAGATAAAATATGTACATGAGTAGGAAAAGCTTGTCATAGTCTGTTGACATTGCTGCCGTTATCCAAAGGTTTTCCTAAAATATAAAGAAATATTTTGGTTACCGAAGCATATCAGGCTAGATGAATATTATTAAAAGATTTACAAATCACCAACACCTATGTCATGATTAAATATACACATCACTTTAGGACTCACGTTAACCAATCACCAACCTCAAAGTCAGGATTAAAATACATACTACTTCATTAACCACGTTCACCAAACACCATCATCAAAGTCAGGAATATTATCCCATAGGATCACCTT